>CAXKVI010000001.1:47092225-47167225 GCA_964058755.1 Campiglossa producta | reverse complement strand
AATACTTCACAAATCTACCAGATTAATATGAAAGTCAGCACTAGCGGTACTAAATAGATAATTAAAAAAAAAAAACGAAAAATATAGAGGTCGAAGCAAAAGTTAGGTTCTGTATCTAACGACAGTACATTACCTTTACTTTGACAGATATGAGGACGATACAGCGACGCTTTCTATAGTTCACTTTGGTGCTTTCTAAAAGTAGACTGATGGTTTCAGTGCTGTAAGTAAGTCAGTTCTGTAAGTAATTACAGATTTCGGTTTTCTATTTTGGTCTTCTATTGTGTTTCGATGATTCACTTTTTGGCTAGCGTGTGATTCGCATTCGTAAACTGGCTTTACCAGCTTATTGTTGACCTTAAGTTGGCAAAAAGTGTCTCAGGCATTTATGACTCATTGACTTAACGTTTAGTTGAGCGTAAAGTTCATTTAAATGCAAAAGTTCGTGTTGCTATTAAGATTTTGTACACCTAGGCCCACTTGCGTCACTTTTTCGAGTTTCTCTTCTAATTTGTGATGAGGTGCTTTGAATTTTTTATCTAAAAATTGGCTGGACCTACGAAACAGTAAGTTGTGGACTCCGAACTGCAATTTTTCTGACAACACCAATGCCACCGAATACTCCAATGCTCCAAGGAAAATCTATTATTATTATTTAGTTACTGAATCGCTGAGTGGCTGCGCATTGATACCACTACAAGACAAATGAGAATTTAAATATTTTAAACAATACATAAATTTGAAAAATTTTTGAAGATCTTACATACCTGAACTTTTTGTTTAGATTGTGGTCTGTATAATTTATTTTATATTTATAGCCAGGTCAAAATAGACTGAAAAATAGTGGTTAAATAACAATAATTCCCACAGGGAGCTTAGTAATTCGGTATCGAAAGTCGAGAAAAATCAAAAAACCCTGAAATTAGGATTTTTCTCGACTTTTTTCCCCGAATTTTTTGTTAGCACAAATGGGGTCGATGGGGACTTTTGCAGTTTTCTTTCTGGCCTTGAACCTAAGCTCCTGTTAGGACCATATTTGAAGAGAATTTCTGGGTCTACATTTTGGTCTCAGGAAAATTTTCGAAAAAATCTTACCGTTTTCGAGAAAAGGCCAAAAACCTGAAAACTTGACCTTTGACCACAAAGAACTTTTTTAGCACACATGGGATTGATGGGAACTTTTGCAGTTTTCTTTCTGAAGGTGGACCTAAGCTGTATGCAAAAATTAGGCTTTGTGGGAACTTTTCCTATTTAAAATGTTTACTTTGACCGGACTATTAGAAAATTTAAGAGAGTTCAAACTTCATATATGTAGGTACTTTATTAGTAGGTACATACAAAGTGAATTGAATGGGGTGCCAGCTTAAGTTCTTATTTTTATCGCATTTCCGATTCTCCTTAGGAAATGCCAATGCTATGTATATTTACTTTTTTCCAATTCGTATTCCTTCGCTGGTTTATTTTTAGGAATTCCCCTCAATGTGCATAGGTAAGTACTTCAAAAGGGAATTTGAAATGAGACTCCAATTATACCGTAAACTTTTCAAAGCATATATTTTTGATTTATGAGTATTTGAAGTATTATTGAAATTTGTGTCGCTTAAGAAATTTTGAAAATAGCTAAATATCTGCACATCCACTCGCATATTGAAGTCATGTTTGACGCGTTGAAGAATTTGAAAAGTGATGAACGGCAGCTGGTGTCATATTCTTTTCATAAAATATGGCTGGAGGAGGAACTATTTTGGAAAGACTTTTCTGAGTTACTTTGAAAATTCTGTTTCAAACCTAGAAGGTGACGCTAAAAAACCAACCGTTTTCGAGAAAAGTTCAAAAACCGAAAAATTTTGACTTTTGACCCCGAACAACTTTTTTAGCACACATGGGGACTTTTGAAGGTCTCTACAAAAATTTGGTTATATACTTAGGTGTTTTTGCTACTAAACCACTATTTTTTTATGTATATTTTGACCGCACTAATAATATTGTATACATAGTATGATCTCTCGTGAATCACGTCACCTATACCTATATATCTTTGTATCACACATAACCATCAATCGAATAAAACGTTGCTAGACTTTATTTAATGCTAAATACTTCATATTGTTTCTATTGAATTTTCAATGCTTGATTGCATTTTCTGAATACCAATTATTCTGTTTATACCTAAGTACGCCCACACTTGCACTCGAAAAAGTTTACAAACTTCAAAACATTTTCAATTAATTAAAAACACCACCTTCTCTTCCCCTCTTCTATTCGCAGCTATGAATGAATCGAATAAACGCAAAAAACTAAAATCACGCACAGCTACAGTACCAAGTGGAGGTCAAGGTCAAGGCCACAGTCACAGCCATAGTCACGGACACGGCGAAGGTTACGTCAAGGATCACTTAGATGCCTGGCTAGAGACTTGTCTCAAAGATGCCTCCAATACACAATTATCTTCCTCATCTGAATTTTTAGATTACAATCCAACATCAGCTGGTACAACTGGTACTGTTGGTGATCGTAGTGTTGGCGCTAATCCACAAAAATTCATACAACAACAAATGCAACAGCGACATCAACACAACAATCATCAGTCAGGTCAACCGCAGCAGCAACAACAACAACGTGATCATCATACACACCAGCAACAAAATACGACATATTTGTCTAATCAAAGTTTAAATAATACGAATCAACAGACACAATTTCCATATAGTCAACAACAACAACATTCCGCACACCAAACACAACAACATTTTGGTTCGCGTACAGGTCCTATGTCGTTTACAGGCGGTGGTGGTTATATGGGCGGCGGTAGTGGACCGTTCAGTCAAGGTTTTCAAAGGGTGAGTAGTAATGTTTTTTCAACTTCTTAATTGGCTTTCCAGGTTCTTTAGATCCCAACCATTATACTATTCAACAGATTGACAGACATTTCATTAATACTTCTTAATCCTTTTCAGAATGTGCCAAACTATTTGAAACAATCTCATTTCAACAATCGCTTCTCCATGATGTTTCCACATAGTAGCATGGGACCAGCGCCGGGCGGTTATTATCAACAAAGCGATGGACAAGACTTTGCAAGTTTACCGCCCATTGTAAATATGATGGGCGGTTCATCAGAAATGGAGAATAACTCAACAGATGTGCTTGATGGTAGCGGCAGTAATCCAAATATAAGTCGTGGGTATGTAGAATATTTTTAAGCTCACTTTTCATGAACATTTATTTTAACCCGCTTCCAAAAACTTCTGCTTAGTTTTCGATTTAGCGATCCTTGCCTATTGAATCCATCCGATAATGATTCCAAAGTGAGTGGCCAAAATACCCCAGATCGACGCAATCAAATACCAAGCGATTTAGAAAATAATAAATTCTTTGCTGCTTTGATGGAACAAATAAATATTTTGCATGAAACAAATACGAAAATCTGTAGAAATTTGCATGAGACAAAAGGTGAGTGCTGCAAGATTAATCGAGGCAGCTTTACTAAGTGTGGTATAAGGCATTATTTGTGTTACGTTTTTAAAATGTTTTAATTTCTTTAGTTTTATGTCTGCACTTGATTTCCTATAAGTTTTAAAAAACTCATTATCTTATTTTTCAGTGCATTCGCTTTCCCGTTAAGTGTGCAAAAATATCATATATATTATTTATTTCATTACTTAAATTTTTTTCACTTAAACTTTTTTTTTTCACTTAATAGACCAAGAGACCAGAGCCGCCAGACATTACTTTTTTATAATGTATATGTATTATTCCTGGATAATTCTCCTCGAATATAGAAAGAATGTAAAAATTTCAAAGTTGTACCTATGACAAGGGTCAAAGTCGTCAAAAAATGACATCGATTTCACTTATTTTATAATGGATGATTTTCACATATTTGTCGTAGAATACTACCCTGGGTTAGTATCTGGCGCTGTTAGACCTGTACGAGTGACAAGTTTCCAATCAGACACCCCAACCTCGCGGATTTTCCTATGGAAATTAGTTCCGTCTTAACAATTTCTCGGATATGGCCAACTTTGGCTGTTTTTAAATACCCAATTTTTTACCATTTTTTGTAGAACAGTCTTAAGTAGTATATATCAAGCATTTTTAGACTTCATTCCATGACAAAAACTTCAGCCATACACCTCAAAACTGGGGACTTTCATGATTCCTTAAGGGGTTTGAGAAAGCCGTCAAATAGACTCGTTTTTTACACGGTCCCGATAAGCTAAAATCCTCCCCACAAATTAAAAAAAAAAACTATATACTTATTCGAGAGATGATATATTTTACTCTTTTTTTTAGAATGTGTAACATTTCAAAATTTTTTTAGGGTTGCCGTTGATTTTTAGAGATTTTTTCCCTTAGGCTGACTCTGTTTTATTTTCAACAAAAATGGTATTCAAATTCGGTTTTAGAACAGTTTTAGAGGTGAGGCAAGTTCATTCTAAGCCAATTACTTGAGGTTGGCCTATATCTCCAATTCTTAAAATATGGCCAAGGTTACCTTTATCCCAAAGGCTGCAATGTATCTCACAAGGACTTTAGGCCAATTAATAACTTTGAAGCACTTATTGATCTGTTTTCGGCATCACATTATGCTCAGCAAATGCAGGTCAACAGAAATGTCTCTCCATCCGGCTGTAAAGCTTATAGAGGGGTCCTTAAAACACAAATAATTTGTACATCGAAGGAGCGTTTAATAATGCCTTGGCAGCGGGTATCGTGAAAGATTTGATCAGTTTGGGAATCGATCAAACTCTGGTAGTGTTTATCATAATAATTTCTTCGTAGCAGGATTATCATGGGGGAGCGGGGAGGGCATTGGGCTAAGGGAGGGGGTACGGCACAAGGAGGTATTCTTTCTCCCCTTTTCTGGGTCTTAGTCCCTAACGACTTGATCCAGCACCTCGAACGCAGGGTCTATCGAATGGTGTCCTATGTTGTTGTTAACAATGCATTGCCCTGTCTAGAGTGTATGATCATTCCGAAGATCTTCATAAAGCTCTTCTAAGGGGAGTCCAAGGAAACGTGTAGTTTCAACAGGGTTTGTCCAGAGGGACAGAGGGGTTGGAAGAGTAGGTTCAGATGAACAATTGAAGAGATGTAGAGTATCATGGGGGGTCCTACCACATGCAGGGCATGTGTTTGAGATTGTATCATTAAGTCTGGATAAGTAGGAGTTTAACCTTACACTATATCCAGACCTAAGCTGTGCCAAGGTGACTCTTGTCTCCCTTGGTAAGGTGCGTTCTTCTTCAGCAATATCCGGTGGAGGACTGTTCAGAACGGGATTCACAGGAAGAGATCCGACAAAAGTGTCTACCGACTCGGTGTGGATGTCGGCTAGAGCCCGCTTATGATTCTGCAGATCAAACGGCAAGGTAATATGATGCCGGATCTCATCATAATGCTTACGGAGATGTTTCCTTATGTCTCTCGGGGGCGGATCTATGTCCAAAAGATGACGGTTTGGATGTGCTGGCTCGTGGCAGTTCAGAAGGAACTGCCTGCTCAGCATTTCCGCATGCGCTTTTACATTGAGCAGTTTTGCCTCCTGATGGAGGTGAGACTCGGAAGACATGAGGAGACATCCCGTAGCAGTTCTGCTGGCAGTATTTTGTAACTTCGTCCAGTTGGTGTTATATACATTAGGCGCCCATATGGGTGCAGAATAGTCAAAGACTGGTCGGCCAATGGCCTTATATGTAGTCAGCAACGTTTCTTTGTCTTTTCCCCAAGTACTGCTGGCAAGTGACTTGAGGATCTTGTTGCGACCACGTACTTTTGAGACCATTGCAGACACATGACCAGCAGATGAGAAAGTATTATCCAGTGTCATCCCTAATAACCTTGGGTGGCTGACAGTTGGTAGCTTAGTGCCATCAACGAAAATGTCTAATTCATTTCTCACCTGGTGCGTCCATGTCGTGAAAAGCGTCGCCGTTGATTTAGTCGGAGCTATCGTCAGATACCGCTCAGTGAAAAACCTGGAAAGGTCGCAGAGGTAACCGTTGATTTTCGCACAGAGTTCATCAGTATAGGGGCCCTTCGCCGTCGCCATTATTGTACAGTCGTCGGCATATGAAACGGCGGAGACGCCCTCTGGTGGTGGGGGCATCTTCGATAGATAGAAGTTAAACAGTGTCGGGGATAGGACACCACCCTGTGGCACCCCTTGTCTAATACGTCTAGGTTTTGATGTTGCGTTTCTAAAGTTAACCGACGCCTTCCGTCCATTCAAGTAATTAGCGGTCCATCTCTTTAACCCATCAGGTATCTGTGTTTCAAACAGATCTTGTATGAGAGTGGCATGGTTGACTGTGTCAAAAGCTTTCGATAGGTCAAGTGCCACTAACACAGTCCTGTGATTTGGTTGGTTTTGATTTAGGCCGCTATTTATTTGCGTTGTAATGGCATTGAGTGCGGTGGTGGTGCTGTGCAGCTTACGGAAGCCATGTTGATGACTAGCCAGGTGCAGATTTGCAGTATCATACGGGAGAAAAATGGACTCTAGCGTCCTCAGTACCGGCGACAAAAGTGATATAGGGCGATATGAATCGCCTATGTTTGCCGGCTTTCTAGGTTTTAGTAATGGAACCACTCTCGCCTTTTTCCATATTTCAGGAATGACGAAAGTGTTCAGTGAAAGACTGAATAGAGCCGCTAAGTATTTGTGTCCCTCCTGGCCTAGATGTTTCAGCATCTTCATGGCAATGCCGTCGGGGCCGATGGATTTTGAGGGCTTAGCCTGTCTGATGGCTTCCTTGACCTCTGAGGCAGTGATGACAATGGGCGTGTTTTGGTTCTTGTATTTACGCGCCTGTCGCATGGTTCTACGTTTAGCTCTATCGCGCGGGGAATGTAGTACAAATTGTCGCACATCCCCTAGGGTCCTTCTTCACCCTGTCACCGAAAGTAATATCTACTTTATCCTTGTGTTGCGTTGGATTAGATAGAGCTTTGACCGTAGTCCATAATTTGCCAACACCATCAGAGAGGTTGCATTGCTCTACGTGTTGTTTCCATTTGGCCAGTTTATGTTTATCGACCAACCTACGAATTTCCGCGTTGAGATCCCTTATACGGGGGTCTGCGGGATTGAGACTACGCACTTCATCTCTTTCTCTAGCCATGGCCGCTGCCTCCGCGGGGAAATTTGGTCTTATTTGAGATATTCGACCCGTAGGAATGAAGCGTTTAGAGGCCAAGTCAATGATGTTGCGGAAGTCTCGTTCGCCTTTGCGCACGTCCTTAGGAATGGATAGAGCAGCCAAGGATTCGTCCGTATATGTCTGAAAACTGTCCCAGTCCGCCTTGGTAAAGTTATGGTCCATATGACCATGCTCAGGTGTAATAAAGTCCGTCGGTCGTTCGATGGTAATGACTATTGGGAGATGGTCAGACGCCAACGTGAGTATGGGTCGCCAATTGGTGTTGTTCAATAGTCCTGCACTTACGATGGAAATATCTGGCGAACTATAGCAGTTACCCGATACTCTCGTTTGGGCGTCTCCGTTCAATGTACAGAAAGCCGCATCATCTATTTGTTCTGCAAGTACATGCCCCCTCTTGTCTGCTGGCAAGTTTGAGTGCCACATGTCGTGGTGCGCATTGAAGTCGCCCAGGATCACGCGGTTATCTCCTCGTAATAGCAAGCTAATGTCGGGGTGATAACCGGTGGGGCAACTTGAGACAGGGGGTATGTAGATGTTAATGATTTGCAGATCGACATCTCCTGTACGGATGGTAATACCTTGGCTTTCTAAGATATCATCCGTTCCTTCGATGTCGGTATCAAATAGATGATACTGTACAGAGTTGTGCGTTATGAATGCTAGACCACCTCCCAGACCTCCTGTTACTCTATGACGGTCTTTCCGGTGGATGTTATATCCGCCATAGGTAATGAGGTCCGACCTAGGACTGAGCTTGGTTTCTTGGACTGCGGCAAGTTTTATGTCATATTGCGTCATCAAATTAGTTATCTCTGCGATCTTACCAGTTAATCCGTTACAGTTGTGCTGTAAGATTTGGAAGTGCGCCGGTGGGGTCGATGTCGAGTTAACCATAGGCGTGAGAGACGGCTGTGTTTGCCCAGGTGTTGGTAGGCTAAGACCAAGGCTGTGCCTCAGCCTAGTTAGCTGTGGACCTGGTGTAACCGGGTTGGCTGGCGTCGTAGGTTGAGGTGTGTTACAGCCTGGAGTTGTGTGGCGGGTATAGCAGAAGTGCTTCTAGTCGTTAAGACATTATTATTATTATTATTATTAGTATTGCTACTAGAAAGTGGCGGTAGGGGTGCGCTTGAACGGCGTTTACCGCGGGACGCCCGAGGGCGCAAACAACAAGGGGCCACGAAAGTACTAAAGAAATTACGGGGTCTGTGGATGTTAAGGTTACATTGAAAGTGACCGTCCTTGGCCGAGGTAAAACACCGGGTGGTTCCACTGCGCAGAGATCCATGGCGATGTCCTGGGTTTTCTGCTCTGAGAAGTGACTGTACATAGGGAACCATGGTGTCCTATGGTTATGTGTTGATAGTCCTGGTGAGCAGAAACTTTTTAAGTACCGTAGGGGGTGCTCTGCAAGGATGCCTGGGTATCGTGACTATTTCTTCACGAGAAGGTATGCGATTCCTGAATTTGAACTACTCTTAATTGGGTTAAGTACCTCGAAATTATTCTTAATAGAAAGCTGCCATGGAAGCTTAACGTTTAGGACAAAGCTATTAAGGCTTTGACTGCTTTGTATTATTGTAGGAGCCATTGAAAAACGTTGAGGACTGTATCCAAAGGTAAAGTGCTGTTTGTACGAGATGGTTTTGAAATCTATTCTATTTTATGTAGTATTGGCTTAGTCGAGAGCACTAGACACGGCCTCTTTTATTAAACAAATGGTTGCGAATGGATTTCGTTGGAGTCATCGAGCCATGCGCACTACTCCTACCCTGCTATTTAATTTTATGCTGAATCTGTACACGCTAGGGAAGATAGGTGCAGTTCGGGGTGCAATTGTGCTCCGAGGCGCTGGATATAAACACGTGCATCAGAGGCATTCCAGCATTCTATCCAGCTTCAAAATCACCATCCCCATCATGAACATACCGGTTACGGTGTCTAGCGCAGTCACTGCCAAAGATTTTAACATTTACTCTGTAAGTCAAGGTGCAATTAAGATGTTCTCTGGGACAAAGCGAGAATCGGGAATTCATCTGGCTACTTGCAGTTTACTTCTGTTGTTGGTTTTGTTAACGACAAAATTAACCCCCCAAAGGTTTTGGGGAATGATGTCGCAATGGACAGTCCTTGGTCGGATAAGAGCCCGGTACGCTCCGGTACTCCCTTGCGGTACTGTCCGGCTGTGTCGGGAGCAATTTGGTATGACCAGGGGAACCTTCTGAGCACCTCTTATCAGTATCGCGGTCTTTATTGCCAGTTGTCGACGTAAGACGATTTTCGGATATACCAGGGTTCTTTAAGGTTAAGTTTAAGGTAAAAAGCGCTGTTTTAGTGTGTTTCAACTTGTTCATCTGACAGACGGTTAACAGTTTTAAAAACTTAGTCAAAAAATGATTTCTATAGTAGATTCCTGTCTGTATGTACTCGTATGTATGTTTGTGGACGCATCTCTCGAAAACTACTGAATGGAGTTGGCTGAACCTTTCACTGCTGCATTACTCGACGTCTAACTTAAAATTTAAGATATCTCTTATTTCGATAAATCGATCGATTTCCTCACACTCGCACGTAGTTTCGTAGGTACTTTTAATGTGCACTTTCATAGCTCATTTGTAGCAATTAAATTCTTGTATTTTTTATTTGTAATTTAGTTTTTAGTACTGTAATATGAATAAAATTATTTTACGTATTTATTGTATTGTTGTAAAAAAATGTTTAATTTCTGTTTGTTGTTGTATTTTAATTTTGTTTATTTTTGTTTCTTTGTCTTCCCTTTTTGTTCTTATCTCTTTTTCTCTCCTTCGATATACTCTTGAAAAAAAAAACAACAATAATACACACTAAAACACCAAAATAAAATACAAAACTCGCTAAATAAAAAAAAAAACACACACACAAAAACAAAACAAATCTTTAGTTGATATTGAAGCTTTAAAGCACGCACCCAATTGGGGCTTGAGACACCGTAGAGATAGCTTGAGTGGATTAAGTACACACAGTCAGCCCATGGTATTTGGCGGTGGATTTGGTGGTATGCAAAGTCCAGCGCCAACTTATCATTCAGGTATGTTGTCCTACGTAATTTGTTTATTTTTTTATAAATTTTTATTTTCAAACAAACAAAATTTTTGGCTTTTTTATTTTTATTATTTAAAAAAAATTGTGTACTAAGTAAAATTTAGTTCGAAGTATTTTGTGAAATTTGTCTGAATATAATTTATAAAGCTCGATTTATACTACCTTTATCTAAACTAATTTTTGCATAAACTTTTCAAATTAAATTTCTCAATGATGCATATTTTTAGGCGCCTATACCCCCGGCATGATGACCGATGTGGTACGTGAGGTCAAAGAGGCGGCACGTGTGCGCGAAGATGCGTTGTTAAATAGGTAAGTGAAAGATAGGAGATATTTTAAAATAAACCTGCAGATGCCCGCGACTTTGTCGGCGAAACTTGCAAAACCGTAACATAAATACGGTTTTTTTTTTTGAATATTTCGACTCCAGCACCGCCTACAGGGTGTTTTGGTAACAGAGGTTAAAACGAGCAGAATTCCAGCATTAATCTAACGGGGGGAAAAATCTTACGTCAAAATTTGGCAAAAATCTATTCAGTAGTTTCTCAGCCGATTCGTCAAACAAAACCCCCTCCAAATGTTATATACCTATATAGCATAACGAAAATATGTTTTCCCAAGGCCAATCCTCATCAGAACAAGTTAAAATATAACCGCTTAAGCTATAGCTATATTTGAGAGGTTGTGGATACAAACACCATTTTTCTTCCAGATATTTTTAGGTTAATCATTAATCTTCCAGGTTAACGCTTAGTAAGCATGTTAAGGCCCAATATTTGACGATTTCGAGGGTAGAACAAGATCACGTTCACTTGCCAAGACTGCTGCTTTGGCTGTCAAATTCGAGCGAGTTTCCGACCTTCTATCTGCCGGACTAAATCACACTGAGGCCATATCTATGATCCTAAGGAACTTTCGCCCCGCCGTTTTCGTTCATGAGACGGGCAGCGAAGGTTATCTCTAAATCCTTTCCATCTCTCGGAAAACGTATCACTGACGTTACAAGGAAACGAAGTCGACTGGCCTTTATTTTAAGCTGGTCGGACTCTGGGATAAGCCAGTCGATGTACCTCATAAGACTTTGGACGACGATGGTAATGGTAGGCAAGCTGCGACAATGTGTTACCATTCGAGTAGGGACGTAGCTCCTGAGTACATATTTTTCAGGTAGGATATTCTATAAGATGTGTCTCTGGCTCATAAACTGGAACAATACAGTGCATGTCGGATGTTCTGAGTCTATTTAACTGCGGATCTGGGCATTGAACTTATACGACATATTCCATAGTTAATATCATAGTTTAATATCAGAAAAAATGTAAGTGATGATTTGGTCCGAGCTAAGTAGTCACCTCTTTACAATTTTCTCAGCGTTTCTCTTTCTTATTGTTGTAGCGACAAAAACACTGCCCTTAGGTTTTAGGGCTTGTTGTCGATAGGGACCCGGTATGCTCCGGTACTATAACCTTACGCTACTAGCTGATTATCGCGGGAGCGGTTAGGTATGACCAAGTTTGTAAACAGCGGCAGACATTCCTACCTCGGGCATGTTCTTAGCCTACAGCCCACAGGAAACTCTAACTAAAAACGAAGATCTGCCAACGTCACAAGCTTAATAAACTATTTCTCCATTTCAGGGTCAAAGCGATGGTCGAAGAACGCCAGTGGACCATGAATGAAAATAATTTACGTATGCTGCGCGATATCGAAGAACTAAAAGTTAGTACATTCGTCTCTTTCCTTAACACTCTCACATTTTTACTCAATATCTCAATAACTCATGATAAGGCCAATTATCTCTACTACCCTTTTTTCTTCTTTGCAGTCTCAAGTCCATCACTTGCGCAGCGATCGTAAAGAGTCGAACAAGCGCATAACACATCTCGAAGCCGAAAATAAATATATGCGTCAAATGTTGACGAGTCTCTTCAATCAACGCAACACACCCGATGTGATCTATGAGAATGAAACTTTGCGCACACAACGTAAATCCTTTCCAACAGCGCCAACACGACGCTCACAATCAATGAATCTACATTATGGCACCATACATCATCAACCGCCCAATGTTGGATTGACTGTCGATGAGCAAGACGAGCGTTTGCATATTGTCGAGGGAAACACAAGTCGGGCCGCTGATATGGTGACCGTAAGTGATGGACGTGCAGGAGCTGAAATGCGCAGTTCATTTTCCAGCTCAGATGGGGGCGGTAGTGTAGGAGCGTGTAGTGGTGGTGGTGGTGGTGTTGGAGGTAATATTGGTGGTAGTGAGAGTGTACAAAAGAGTGGCACTACCGCCATAGGCATTTGTACAGTAACCCCCTTGCCTAATGGTAATGCCACCGCAGCAGCAATGACAACTAATCAACAACAACTTATGTCGCCACCAAATTTTGCTCTGGTCTCAACGCCTGTCGAGGATGAGGAGGAGGAGCAGGTGAAGCAGCGTAAACGGAAGGGTAAAAAAGTGCCAAATGTTGACGTTGGTGTGAGCGATGCTGGTCGGAATGGTAGTGCTGAGGGCAGCGTATCTACGCAGGAGTTGCAGCAAGAACTTCAGGATGCAGTGGCTGCGCGTAAGGAGGCTGATAAACGTGTTATTGCGTGGGTTTAATAATAGCTTGAATTCAGTTTGTTGTGAAAAGAAGTGCGGCACAAATACAAAAATCCTCTTAGTTTGATTTTTGCTTATTATAGTTACATATTAGTACATTATTATTATTATTGTTTTTTTTTTTTAATTTGCTATGTATTTTTTTATCTTTTGCTACACTGTAATTTATGGCAGTATACACAGCATTTATTTGATATCCTAGTAATTAGTTTTAAAAATTGTGCTTAAGAATCTCAGCTTTTTTATTGACCTCGAAGGAAATGCCAACACCATTTGAACCGCAGATAATGTTCTCTGATGTAAATAGAACCAGACCTGGTAAATATGATTGTTAATCGGAATGATTGTAGTTTTACAAGAATATTTTCTACAAGGCCAGTTAAGGATTTACTTTTATAATTTTCTAAATCATCACTAATTATTATTTTAAAATGAATTGAAAAGCTCCGATAAACTATTTTACAGATAATGTGATTTCAAAAGTAGTACACGATCACAGTTACGGCCCCATTCTTTGCTGGCAAATATATAGATAAGCAGTTTTTTCGAAAACTTTTTAAAATATTTTAAAAAAGTTTAAATATCTTTTTATTTAAAATTTTTGTTTAAATAAAAGGGTATTAAAATTTGTTTACCTAAATATTTTCCGCTTTTATTATAAAGATTTTTTTAAAACGAGAAAAATATAATTTTTTTAAAAAAATTTTTTACTTATATTTTTTTATTTAAAATTTTCTAATTTTTGTTTAAATAACAGGGAAAAATACTAATTTTTTAAAATCGCTTTTCAATACCAAGTTATGAAAATATTCACTTAGTTATTTTCCGTTTTTATGGTAAAGATTTTTTGTTAAACCAGAAAAATTTTATTTTTCAAAAACACTTTTCGAAACTTGGTTTTGAAATTTTTACGTACATGTATTCCATTATTTTTTTACTCGCAACGCTAAAGGTCAACATTTTTTCTGTAAAAAAAAGTGTTAAAAAATGGTGCGGTGATCGAATACTATTTTTTAAATCGTAACTAGTAGATCAAGAGTATATTATTTGTACAAAGTTTGAGAGGGTTTTTGAGATTTGGGGTTGGGTTGGATGAGTTTTGAGCAGTGTTGCCTTTTTAGCTATTTTGTGGCTAGATTTGGCTATTTATTTCGACGTTTAGCTATAGAAATTTGGGTTAGCTTTATTTTTGTAAATTGATTTAGCTATTTTAGCTACAATATTTTTGTAATTTTCCAAATTATTTTCACAGAATTTTAAAATCTCAATACTTTTTATGTTGAGATAGGTGGTTTTTACATAAAATTTTGAAATAGAGCTTCAATGACAAATTCTGTGATAGGGCGTCCTCTAGCCGAATTTTTCAATAGAGCGTTATTGAAGAAAATTTGACAAATATTTTGAATTGTGGTGATCTTTCACTCAGCAGTCGATTTGTGATTTTATGTTCAGCATGACCGCTACCTAAGATAGGCGATGATTTTAAGTTAAACTCTCATTATTTACACGTTGCAGTTCTGCAACCAAAAGATCCCTTGTTTATATGAGAGACCTGAAAATGTCCCTTTATTACCATTAACGAAATTCTGTAGTGAAATATCCCTAAAAAAGGGTAATTTTACACACTCTGACACCACTGCTCCTCTGAACGTATATATGGCATTCCTTGTAGGATATATTATTTTAGTATGGACGGCTATTATTATCAAATTCCTTATCATATATAAATATTTAAAGTAAATATTTAGGTTTAGTAATGCCCGGTTTTTCAGTGCAAGTTTACACTGCAGACAAAGTTGACTAGAGTTTATCTCATAAATATTGGCCGATTGCACTTAAGAACTGGGTTTAATTTAATAAAAAAATCTCTAACCATATTTCATTACTTTAATCTTACATATTTTTATTACTCATTATTACACTAAAACAAAAGTCACACGACACCACTTATTAAATCGCACCCACTCCCGCACAGAAAAACTAATCCCAAAACATAAAACATCTAACTTTTCTGCACGCCTCTCACCAAACTTAACCGATCTTGCAAGCCACAGTAGAAATTCAAATTTATAACGGAATTTGGCCTGCTGCTAACTCCTTAAAATAATTTGTTAACTAATTTTTGTTGTAGTCTAATATTGAAATGTATTGCAACCATTTTATGCTCATACCTCACTCTGTCTTGTTTTCGTATTCTCTTACTTGATCTCATTTTAGGCTTGAGAATATGGTAAGAACATTACGACTAGATACTTCCGCCACCAACAAATCCAACAACATAATATCGAACCATTCAACTGCATCCATTGCATATAATTTAACTAACGGTAGTGGTACTGGTGCTGGTACTTGCCCAAATGATGGTGGTATAGAAAGTTTTGGTTTGGTAAATCATTTTGTTGGTGACTCATCATCATTTAACATTAACCCATGCACCACTACGAGCAACTCACAACAACAACAACGTTTAACGACTATAGTACAACCACAACAAAAACAACATCGAGCACATACGATCGTCTCGACGAGCAGCCACGGTTACGTAGCACAAACACCAAGTGAGGCACGCGGTCGCACTGCTGGACCCATAACCGATTTATAGTTTTAGCTGGGGGCCAAACATCGTCGTATTCGTGTGACACATTTTTGACTTCGTATCGAAATTGAGTACACAGTTAATATGTGAAAAGTGAAGTAAAGATCGATGCAGTGAGAAAGCATTTAAAATTGAATTTAAACTCGAAATATGTTACTAATCTCGAAAATGAAAGCAAAATAAAAACACGAAGAAGTGTTGAATGCAACGAGGCGATACGATACGAACGCTTGTATTATTTGATATTTTATTTAACAATATAATTATGTATACTCGTATTTTGTTATTAACTATTAACATGCATTTTGTTTGTGTTAGTGAGTGTTCGTAAAACCATTCGTATTTTTTGACTCTCGTACAAAATTTGTATAATTTTTTAATCATAAATACATGTCTCCATGTTATGTAAAAATCATCTATGAATTTAACAGGGATCATAACGGCTATGATTTTTATTAAAAATGTCCAAATTAAAATTTTTTTTTTGGGGATTTTTATCATATCTAAAAGGACTTTAAGTTGTTAAGAAGAATTTTACTTTTTACATGTTAGGAAAAATTGTACCTTTATTTTTTAAGTTAAAATAAAGCATGCCATTTGTTTTTATTTTAAAGTACGACTTTTTTTCTCAAGTCGCGAATAAAAACTAAATTTTGACTGATGGTTTTGAAAGAACTCTTTCACTAATAAATTTATACTTTCTAATCGAATTCAAATTTCTTTTTTTATAATCCATTTTAAATTCAAACCGTTTATTTATTTCAATCTCAATTTTAAACTTTTATTTTTGACAAAAATAAACTTTTATTATCAATTTATATGAAATATTAATTACCGATTTAAATATTAGGGATATTCAACAAACCTTATAAACACCTTATAAAACGTATAAACGTATAAATTTATCAAGTGTGTAAATGAACTGTTAAAATTTGTATGGAACGAAGTTTTCACGAATTTGACAAACTTCCGCGTCGGTTTTGGTGTGTAAAAGTGTCCGTAAATTTATCCAATTCAATGACGCTGTTCGACTAGAAGAAAATTCTTGGAAATGGGTCAAAAATTACTTTTTAATGAAAATTTCGAAATAAAAAGTTTTTGTTTGATATCAAGTACACCTAAATTAATCTAGCGCGTTCATCTAACTGAGCTGGTAAATTTATAAATTTACGCATTTCATAAACTTATATGGTTTGATGAATCCACCTATTATTTATTATTAAATTTCTCCTCTTACAAAGATTATTTTTTTATTTACTTTATATCTTTAAATACGACTTTTTATTTACAATTTCGAAAGCCGCTCTTATATTTGGTCCCTGTTATTTGCAGCACGAAAAAAGTACTCATTTTCGTGACGATTTGTAGTTTGCTATTTACTAATTATCTAAAATTGTAAGAGTAATATTAATTTATTGGCATTTCTTATTATCTGTAGGTACTCGTATAAAGCATTATGTAAAAATATTTTATTATATCCTAAAAATAATATTTTTTTATAAAATTTATTACTATCCATAAGTTTTTTATAAGGGCATACTGGACTGGGTGTAAAAAAGAAACGTAAAAGGGAAACATATAAAATGTTTTTTAAATAAATTGGAGAATTATCGGTAATTCTACCATTTGAAAAAAGGGAAAAATTTATAAAGTTAAGCATTTCCCAAACTTACATATGAGGCGCTCAGCGCCAAAACGGCCTAACCCCAATTTAAAAAAGGCCTGACTGACTATACTAATCTAACCAAAACTTTTTGAAATAAATACCAAACAAACTAGGAAGAACAGATTTAAGCAGATAGTATAACCTAGTGTTATACTATGCAATGGGGAGATTTTTTAGTATTTATTTCAAAAGTTACGATTAGATTAGTACAGCCAGTTAGTTCTTTTCTACAATGCGGGTTAGGCCGTTTTGACGCTGAGCGCCTCATATATGGTTTGATGAATCCCCCTAATAAAAAATTGATTTGTCAACTTTTTACTTGAACACTTTATTGAAAATTTTATAAGTTTTCCTTTTACTTGCATCAAAAATACGTTTCCTTTTCACTCCAAGTCTTTCACATGCATGTAAGTATGTACAAAGTACTAGGGTGGCCGTTATTTTTTTTTTTTCGTATTTTCACATGGAAACCCCTTAGATTTGTTTCAAATTAGAAAACAACTATATATGTATACACAATTTTAGACCGTTTGCATAATGATTGGTCCTGCCTTGAACCCACAAAGTTAGCTAAAAATGCTATTTTTCTCACTATGTCTCGCTTACATTGTTCTTAGCTTCACTAATATTTATTTTATTGAAAATTTATTCACAAATATTCTAGGGACATATCTTATGAACAATGTTGCTCTATATAAGTTTTTTGTAACATGAATATTTAATGTAGAAAAAAACAAAATTAAAAAATAACAGCGAAATTTTCACATATGTTAGCATTCTTTGCCTGATGATTATAGTAGCTTACAAATAATTAATATGAAAAAATATCGAGATATTGATGTATATCGGTGAATAGGTACTGGTTTGGCGAGCTGTGAACATATTTTTAAAAAATTTTGTATTGGCAGGATTTCGAGATATCGGTAATTTTGTGTGTTTTTCGATATCACTTCATACAAAAATTCTTTTCGGCAATGATACAAAAGAAATGGACGCAAGCGATACCTTGTTCGAAAGGAAATTAAAATACGCTTCCAACGACGTATAATTTGTAGGGGTGGACCAAACCATCGCTGAGCAATAGCTGGTCAAAGTTGAAATTTAGTCGAATTTTTACGATTATTGAAAAAAGTTTTGATTGTAGAAATATTTTTTTCATGCGAAGTTGTAAAAATCAGGAACTTTTTCTAAAATTTGTGTGCATAATAACAACCACTTTAAGCTTAATATTACCAAGATCTAGGAAAAACTGTATTTTTGGCGATTTTTTTTTAGTAAATTTCAACATTTCTAAATTTAACTAAATTGTATCAGGTCGATGTCTGTATAAGGCATATATTCAAAAAAATTCGTGGTGTCAATCATTACCAAGCAAATAGAGTCCAAACCAACCTTTTTATAACTTTGGTCCGTCTGTCTGTCTATGTTGTTGTTGTTGTTGTAACGAGGTGTAGCCCTGCCTAAATGTCAGACAGGGTCACCTCGAGTGTATTGCTCTTGGCCGGGTCGATATAAGAAAACGGCCCGGGTCGTTTCGGCACGATGGGTACAGCACAAGTACTGGTACCGTTCTCGTAGATCCGGCAATACAAGAAACTAAACTAGCCGTGCAGGCTATCTTTCTGTCTATCTTTCTGTCCGACTGTTTGTCTTTCTTTCTGTATGTTTGTGGACGTATCACTCGAAAACTGCTGAATAGAATTAAATGAAACTTTCACTGTTGTAATAGGAGACGTTTAACTTGAAATTTAAGGTATCCTTTATTTCGATAACTCGACCGGTTTCAGAGTTATTGACAAATACACGCTTATTGTACGAACACATGTTTGGTCACCCCTGCTCCACATATTGATCACCCCTGCTCCATAATTTTGCTTAAAGTGTTTTTTATTATGCACACAAATTTTAGAAAAAGTTCTGATTTTTACAACTTCGCATAAAAAATTTTTTTAAAATCAAAATTTTTTTTTTAAAAATCGAAAAAATTCGAAATTTCGACTTTGACCAGCTATTGCTCAGCAATGGTTTGGTCCACCCCTAAATATTATACGTCGTTGGAAGCGTATTTTAATTTCCTTTCGCTTGCGTCCATTGCTTTTGTATCATTGCCGAAAATAATTTTTGAAGGAAGTGATATCGGAAAAATACAAAATAACCGATATCTCGAAAACCTGCCAATACGAAAATTTTTAAAAATATGTTCACAGCTCGGCAAACCAGTACCTATTCACCGATATACATGAATATCTTGAAATTTTTTCATATTAATTATTTGTAAGCTACTATAATCATCAGGCAAAGAATGCGAAGATATGTGAAAATTTTGCTGTTATTTTTTAATTTAGTTTTTTCTACATTAAATATTCATGTTCATAAGATATGTCCCTAGAATATATGTGAATAAAGTTTTTCAATAAAATAAATATTAGTGAAGTTAAGAACAATATAAGCGAGCCATAGTGAGAAAAATAGCATTTTTAGCAAACTTTGTGGGCTTAAGGCACGACCAATCATTATGCAAACGGTCTAAAAATTTATTTATATAGTTTTGTTCTAATTTGGAACAAATCTAAGAGGCTTCCCATGTGAAAATAGGAAAAAAATATTCCCATATAAGAGCGACCACACTAACAAAGTACATAACGTGGTTATAATGTAAAATTCTGAGAAATCGTCGTCTGCATGGGAAATGACACTATTTAAATTTAATTTTAAAAAAATCTCATGTTTTCTCAGAATAAGTTTCGAAACGACCTATCTCAAAAAAATGTCAGTACATATTTAGTTAAGGCACTTTTCGAAAATATTTTTAGAAAGAGGGTTCCTTCAAAATATTTTCAAATAGAGTGATCTTCCACTTATGTACAACAATTCACGTTTAATCCTATAACACTATAAATATCTGCAAACACTTCAAGCTATATTCTAACATTTTCCAAATGCAGTACAGCAATTCGAAAAAGAATTTCCAAAACTAATACATTTTCGAAATACATATATATCATATACATATACTATTTACAAACATATTTTAGATTTTAAATTAAAATTAACAAATAAGTAATATAAAAACATATAAATTAATTTAAGTGCCATTAAATTAAATAAATAATAATAAATAAAAATGATATTTTTGAGTTAAGTATGCGTGTTTTTTTTTATTTATTTTTGATGATTTTGCTGAATGCATATACTGCGTTGCAGAAAAATATACCAAATTCTTTTTTTTGCATAAAAAAGCAACAAAAAAATTGACGTTTGTAGCAGAACGACAGCACCAATTTCTCATGAACTCATTTTCGCTATTTGCCGCCAGGTGTCACCGGCATGACCAAATTCTTGTAATAACACCCTGTACTTTTAGTATAGACACACACCTGTCTTTCCAAGCAGCGCCTAAATGCACGCTGACTGTGGCGCACATATGCAATCTTGCTGAAATTGTGACACACATTTGTAAAGTTGTGTGTACTTTCTATCCATTTCTGTTTGCCTGATAAACAAATGAAATGTTTGTGATTTCGGTAATCATGTGACGAATTTTGTGACTCGCATGCGATTACGGGAAAAATGTCAGGGGAATGTGGTGTCATCTCTGAATGTGGGACGCAAAAAATTTTTCATACAAGTGACATGTCGTATACGTAACATTTTTTTGTCTGCTAGATTTGAAGTAAAAAAAACGAAGAAAATTGCATACAAAATTTATGAAAAGAAACTTCAAATTAATAAAAATTTAATTTTTTAAGGCTGATTTACACGGGTCGATTTCAGGGATGTGATACATGGGCTTTTTCTACCAAAACTGGTATGTTTTTTTTTCGTGTTGGTAGGATGGTAGGACGATTTGAATTTTGGTAAGTTTTTACCTACTTTCAAATAACATCGCTGTCTTGCTGCAACGCCAAATTCTTCACGGTAAATCTCATTCTTATGTGAAGAAGAAGGGGGTTTCATAGGAAAGATCAATGTTATTTTTTTCTTCGATTAATGTATGGGTGGCCTTGACTGATATGGACAAAATAGGTGGAGCATCGCTTGACCTCCCTTGGGGTTTCCAGTCGCGCCAGTTATCGCTAAAAAAGGGATGATTGGCGTGTTTTGATAGGCAACGGGCAAAATCGCGGAAAAGCGCCTCCCAGAATAATTCAAGTCACTGACCCATCATACTCTTCTTTTATACTTATGATACTTTCGTGAACCGGTTCAAGTTTTCTCGAGGTGGTTCCAATCACTGAACCGAACCACACAGATTTTTGGAGTGGTTGAAGGCCTGCTTTGAGTATTGAAAACAATTTCAGACTCAAATTTAAAATATAAATTCCATTATTAATTAGGAAAATACATACACGGAGGGAAATCTATGGATCGAATATCCATAATTATTGATATCACATTAAATAAAAATTGATATTTCTGTCCCATCAATGAATATGGATGTTTCATCAATACTTTTTTGATAAATCACTATTGAAATGGTATCCATATAAACTATTGATAAATTCTAAATAGTTTAAAAAAACAAAATTTTTAATAATTTGACATGATTCAGTGAGAATCGAACCATGCTCCTCTGGCACGTTAGCCCAGTATTCTACCATTCGGCTACGGCATATTATACAATTTTTAGAAAAATGTTCAATCATAAGAAATTCAAAAAAATTTTGAATTAAAAAAAAACCGCTCCAACAAGTTGTAATATTGTTAGAAAATCCATAGTAAAAATTGTTGAACTATTATGATTATGCGTCCCAGAAAAATTTACATTTCGTCCATATATATTAATACGCTGTCTCTACCATTATTACTATGCAGTAAATATGGATATGGATATACCGACAATAGAAATTCATATCACGACCATAGATATTGACATGCCGTTCAAATATATTAGTATTCTATCCATAAATATAAAAAATAGTACATCATATCGAAATGGTTGACATGTCATTTTACTTTTTATTGGGAGCAAATAATATTTGATAACTCGCACATTCAGCATGAATGTTGCATCAAACTCGGCGCTATCAATAGTGATATTGTCACAACATTCAATGCATTTCTCTCAGTGTACGAAATATAAACAACCAATAAAGTATTTCTTAGTTCCCTAGGAACAACTCAAGTGTAATTTTTACTATATTTTTTGTACAATTTCACTATATTTATTTGTAATGTTTTACTATATTTTGGAGTCGTTTTTACTATATTTTTGTGTAATTTTTACTATATTCTTAGAGTAATTTTTACTATATTTTTTGCTACATTTCTGTGAAAAGTATGACTTTTTGGATCCCAAAGGAGGATTTGAGCCTGAAAACCACCCCCGTGGATCCGCCCCTGTATACATATAAAGGACTTTGTAATTATTCTTCACCTTTTTCAAACCAAATGCAACTTCTTTCAAATGAAGAGAAACCTTTTTCAAATGAAGTGAAAGATTTTACTAATCCATAACTTCAACTGCAAGTCAGCACAGGTTGCCGAGGTCCGAATTGCATAAAACTTCGTCAGTATAGTTTTTGATGCATGATGATTAAAAGTAGGGGGTATGGGTTTAAATAAAACAATTTTGTTTCTTTTATTTTTAAAAACTAGTTAGTTAGTATGTCCAACAATCTAACATCTACATTTTAGCAAGATTGCCAGACTAACTTTTTTTCGGTATTCAATTTCATTATAGAAAAGGCCTTTACAATTTACAAAACTATGTAGAAGTGTAAATTAAAAAAAAAACATTTAATTTTTTCTTTTCGTTGAACTTCGTTTTATGATAAAACAAAACGTGTCCCCAAAATTCACTCATACACAGAGCCAAAAAGTTCACCTATAATCAAAGAGATCGACGTCTAAAACAGCTTTTTGGCCGGGGAGAGAGAGTGGGGACAAATTTGAAGAAATTTGTGCTAGGAAATCTTCTTGATTTTAGCTTGAATTTCTTGTCAAATTTATTGAAAAGGAAATCGGCTAAAAACAAGGAGTTAGCTTCTTATTTATGAATTTTTTATGTACTTTTGTCAAAAGTTAGAAGAAATCTGTTTGTTTTTATGAGAAAACCTGTTTAAAGTAAATTAATGAGAACATCCTCTTATTTTCTCTAGATTCATATTGAATTTATTGAAAAGGAAAACTATATATTTTTAGAAGATCCCTTATTAATTCAAATTCAGGTATGTATTCTTCGAATGTGTAATTCGACGCTATCAAGCCCAAGCGCACGACAGCATCATGGTAGAGATCTCCGTTCAGCAGTTAATAATTCTTAGTTCGATTCGCGGTGAAGGCAATAAGGCAAGTGGACATGTGGTGAGTCAAAAAGAACAAAGTGTAATTATACGTTGGCAAGTTAAGTATACGATGGCATGGTAGTGTAGATTAGACTAGACTAGACATCTGGGTTGAGCGTTCATTTTTTTTTTTAATTTGAAATATTAAAAAGAAAATCATCGTAATATTATGTGATTATCTACTCAGTTTTATTAAAAAGAGACACCCAGTCATAATAAGACGGGCATCTTATTGGAAAAATATCATACAGAAATCCTTCTGATTTAGAGGGAATTTTATGTGACTTTTTGCTCTGTGTACCGACTAGTTTCGATTCTTACCATTTGGCAATTTGACATGGAATGACCCAATATGAAAACCCTACCTTGATTAGTATCATTCGACATCAAATTTATTTAGTTCTAAATGAGCTTTTTTATTCCGGCCCAAAAAATATGTCTTAAGTAAGCAAAAAAAGAAAAAAATTAGGTGGCAACCTTGGTTTGTAGTTTTCATATGAAAGTTTTTTCAATATTATTTTCTTTCCGCTTCAAAGATGTTATGCAGTACATTATGACAGCTTTACTTTTTCCGTCAAATATGTATGCGGCTTGCTGGAGTAGAAACGCATAAGAAGCTGTAAGTGAAAGTTCAACAAAATTCGTTTCTTTTATGCAAATTTTACAAGATTTACAATTTTTTCTCTTTGGTTTACGGGGATTGTTTTATGTTGTGCGTTTACTTCTTGAAAGTTTCGCTAGAAAGTGCATATATGCGTGTTTATACTTATATGTTTGTGTATATGTTTGGTATATTTGTGTGTGGCAGCACCATGTTGAATGTTGCCAGTTGGGTCCAACACATTAGAATGCAGATTTGAGGCAAAAGTTTGAAATTTCAGAGTGAAATTTCAAATAAAGTTCATGTTACATTATGCAAGAGGCGCACAGACGGTTACGATGTATATTTTACACACATACCGAAGTAGACAACCATATTTTCTATCTGACCATTGTAAAGTAAATACACGGTTGCCACAGTTGGTAGTTTTCTACCAAACTTGATAGTTTTTTTTTTGCTTTTTAGAATTTGGTAGTTTTTTCTGATTTGGTATTTTTTTTACTTATGTAGATATTATATCGAATCGTAGAACTTCCAAACCTTTTTTATAAAACTTAAATCTTACATGTATGTAATACTATTTTGTATTAAAAAAATAGTTTAATGCATTTTTATTTTTTTACAATAAGTACCTGAAAATAATATTTGGTGGTTTTTTTCATTTGGTAGTTTTTTTTCAGATTTTGATAGTTTTTTTTTTTTGTAAGTGGCAACCGTGAGTAAATATGTAAAACGAGCTAGGTGTCTGCTGAGTAGTTTGGAATTGATTAATTTGAAGGTAGTCAGAAATTAACTAGTATGAATACACCACAAAATGTACAGTCAATGAACTATATTGTTCGCCGAGTAGTTTGGCATTGACTGGCCTAAAGGTAATCAGAAATGAACTAGTATGAATACACAACATAATGTATAGTCAATGAACTTGAATTTTTGCTGAGTAGTTTGGCACTGAATGGTTTAAAGCTAATCAACAATGAACTGGTATGCATATGCCACAAAATGTTTAGTCAATGAACTAGTATGTTTGCTGAGTAGTTCGGAATTTGACTGCAGGGTAGTTAAGAAGCCAAGATTAGAAATTTTCTTCAAGAGATTGTTGAACTTCTTTAAGATACCCTTTCATAAAAAGAAATTCTAACATGAGTGTGACTATAAAGCTTTCAGCTCTGCAATATACCAGTTATGACAAAAAATTCACAACTGGTTATATTATATATGAGCTTTCGATGGAAGTTAAACTTCGTTACCTATTGCAACTGGGTTAGAAAAATATTCGTGATTTAAAAAAAATTTTGAAGCACAAAAAACTTGTATCTCGATTTTTCACAAAAATTACGTCAGCGACCGAAAAGCCTCAAATGTCTGCTAAAATCGTCATGTGAATGCATTGAACTATGTTTATACATATGTATGTAGGTAATGTAATCAGGTTACAAACATATAAGAACGTATGCACATTCAGTTACCCTGAAGGGAAACCCTGGCTCTTAAGCACAGAAATGTCACGGTAAACTCAGAACTGGGCTCCGCCCACGAATAAACGATACCAGATTGTGTCTAAACCAATTATAATTGTCGGTTTTGACAGAATAAGCTGTTTGCTACACGCAAACAAATTTTGATGACAAAACAGCACTTCAAGATGCTGCTGCATATATAAACTAAAAAAAGTGCTATTTTAGCACCAAAAAGGAGTCAAAGTAACAAAGAATATAAAAAAAACGATTTACACCACACTTACTATTTACACCACACTTACTCACGTTGCCTCACCACACTACCATATTGCCTTCACCCCGAGTCGAACGAAAAATTATTAACTGCTAAGCGGAGCTGTCTACCATTGGGCTATCGTCTACTTATGCTTGCCGACGTCAAATTGTACCTTTGTTCTGAATGGTAGCGATGAACAACTTTTATGGATTTACACCACACTTTTTCACTTTACACCATTTCAGTGTAGCAAGAGAACGTTGACACCAAAATAGTGTTAGCTTTACACCAAAAAAACGTAGCCTTTGAACTATTTTTTTTTGCGTGTACGTCACAAGTTGACACAGGATTGCCCATATAATCCACTTTTACCGTAGGTGTGTTAAAAAAATGTGCTGGGCTCCGTCGTATTATCGTTGCAACAACTTTGAACTTGTTCGATTTTAAATATCTTTATCTAGGTTGTTGATATTACTTGGGTTTAAAACAAGATTACATTGATTTCAAACAGTCCTTATCCGTGGGGGGGGTTTTCGGAATCGCTAAAAGGCTCTGCAACGAAGTCTTCGTAGAAAATAAAAAATAAAATTTACCGCCTTGAAGTATGCAACCTTTTTACACTTTTTCAATTGGCTTATCCCTACAAAAAATGCGGTTAGTGTAGGATGATAGCGGGATGAGTCAAAACGGAGCCAGCGACTATTTTTGTTTGATTCTTTATAACCAGGCATGTCCAAGTAGTAGCTCTTTTGGCCCGTTGTGGTCCAGAACAAGAAACCAATTTCGCAAGATTTTACTATTTATTTACCTATTTAATCATAATTCTTTGCAAGACTTTTTTTTTATGATCCCAGGAACGATTTTGATATAAAAATTATGACGCTGTTGTTATATGGCCCAGTGAGTTGAAATGCCTGGCCAACCCTGCTTATAAGGCTTGAGCCGTTCAACCGGTAGTAACAGGTCCCCAACGGGTATTGTCAAAGAAGTCGTCTTCGTCCTGCTTAAAATAGGATACAAAAATTAAAATTGACTTCTTAACTATGCCCAAAAAGGAACTGCTGGGATACATTATAGCTCATTGGTAAATTAAAGCCATAGTTTTCAGCGTAGTTTTGTTTTTCCCATTGGGCCATTGAAATGATATGATAAAACTTTGAAAAAAAAAAATAAGGAAAGAAAAAATTCAATTCCAACAAAAAGGTTAATGCCATTAATTAGCCACCAGCAGTGTAAAACTTTTTACTTATCAGTGTCAAACAGACAAGGCAGCAAAGGTGTGAGTTGGAGTAAAAACATACCCAAAATTGATAAAATCTAAAGATTGCAAAAAAACTGTCGCTGGTTTATAAAGGGCTATGCAACTGAAAAGATACGTATGTATGTTTGTGAAAAGAAACGGAAATAATACTTTTCTTTTGTTTTTCTTTGTCACTTTTCATTATAATTGGACCCAAGAAATAAATATTGTCAGGTCTAGGTCGCGCTAAAGGATCGATTACATAAAGCTTTGTTAACCTCGCCTGCATTTGCAACCTCAAAACTTTGCGCTCAACTTCAGAGGTATGCTACAATGAACGCCTTGACGCTTGTCTTTTATACATTTCTTTGCGTTATTTATTTCTTTGCATTATTAATATAATAGAGAAGAAATGACATAATTATTATTTCCTCCAAGTTTAATTCTTATATTAAAGGAAAGTCGTAAAATCTGATTGCCAAAGGAAAGAAAGCAAGCAAAATTTGAGAGTTTGCCAAATTTTAACCTTTCAAATTTGAGGTCTTCTTTTTGCCTTGCTTCGTTTTAATACGTATATTGAACTTTTCTGTCAAAGTCAAAGTTCGAGACGTAAACTCAAAATATAGCTTTATGCAATTGAGCCTTAAGAAATTCTTGCTTTTTGTTTACTTTGTAACGCGAAAAAACGCCCTTGGGAGAGGCGAGTTCTTGGTAGGAAGAAAATGATACCGTAAACTGTTGTTTAGGAAATTTAAGAGTATTAATTAAGCCGAAATATTAAACTAATAAAAGCAACAAAGGCAGAGTTATTTCGGGTGTTAATAACGCGACAGGAATATCTTAATTATTCTGGGATCTAATTGTATTAATACTTAAAAAATGTATTTATCGGGTAGGTAAATTTTAAATTTTACTTGAGAAACCGGCCTAAATTTAAATAAAAAAGGCGTGAGTAGCAAGTACCTACTCGTGAAGTTTGATGTGTAAACATGTATATTCTGCACATACGTATATTTAATTAAACTAGCGTTGGCAAAGTAGTTTAACTTCAACCACAAAACTTTATTTTATTATATTTTTTTGCTGTTTTACTCTGTCCTTTATTTATGTAATTTATTTCTTTTGATATCTCTTTCCCAAAATACTTCTACTTCTATGGTATAAGACTCAAAGACGAGTCAAAAATGATTGAAAGTCGAGTCATAAATGACTCATAGACGAGTCAAAAAATATTCATTGACGTGACGTGAAATGACTCATTGGTGAGTCATGAGTAATGCATAGGCGAGTCGTTCCCTTTCTCTTCCAACCCTTTTCTTTAATTTAGTTTCCCTAACCCTCTAACTGGAGACGATCTTCCTTTTAATGCCCTCAGTCAGAGTCTAGCATATACATTTTTGTCGCCTAAAATAAAGGTAAAGTGTGCTAAATACTTGTTGTAACATTTTAATGCATTATTGAAGTCACTCAGACAATGCATTTAGAAGTTACTCTCAGTGAAGTGCGAGCGTCGAAGTAAAATTGCGTTTGAAATTATTTCACCAGTATTGCGATGCTATATCGCTCATTTGCTGCAACATCGTCATAACTCAAAAACCCATCACTAATATATCGGATATAATATATTTCATCAACTGGAAAAGTGTTATATTCGAGGTTTTAACATTTCATGCAGCATCGCGATAGAACTAATTACTTATCCCATATAAATATACAGCAATTCAAAAACTAAAAATGCGTAACAAAGTAGAAGGGCTAATTATTTTACGGTAAGCATTTGGCATAGTCTTTTAGAGTTATAAACAGTTTTTGGAAAAAAAAATTATTGCAATTGGATTTCTCAAGGTAAAACGGGAAGACCGTGAAGGTATTCGAAGTTTATAGGAAAAAAAATATATTTTTTGCAATAAATATGGATCGTTCTGCGCGTTTTTATAAAAAAATTTATTTATTTATTTATTTAAAATTATATTTTACAAATAAAAAAAAAATTTAATTTGGAAGAGTTGTCGGATGAACAATTGATGGAATTCATCGACCCAGTAGAAGTCAACCATGAAACTTTCAGCGTGTCATTGATAATATTGAGGGTGACGCCCAGCTGGTAATACGGATATATTTATTACGGGCGCTATAAATTCATCACTGAATGTCAGTTGTTGTTGTAACTGTACTTCGCAATGCCTAGGCGAAAGATCCACATATAAAAAGATACGTGACGGACCATACAGGGTTGTAGGGATGTGGACAGTCCTTTGCCGTATATGAGTCCGGCACGTTCCGGTGAATAGCACCTTGTGGTACTTACCCGACTGTCTTGGGGACGATTTCGTTGACACCGTAGCCGCTGGGGGTTGCATGTCAGTTCAATCGATACAGCAATCACATTGATCGCCGATGATTCGAATGATACCGAAAAACCATCCACATCATCTGCATCCACAGCAGTAAGGTCGTCACGATCAGTTAAAAGACCCCGATCTTCATTACCCACAGTTAAAGTTACCGCACCATCAGTTCCCCCTAACTCTGGAGGATTTACAGGAAAAGGTACAAATCTAAGTATTAGTGATATCTATTTTATTAACTCCAATATTTATTCAAGATCTAAGTGCTATAACGAATAAAGACTTATCGAATTTGATCTGGCGTAAAAGATCTCTGCGTTTACATGTCAACGAGTTAGCTTTTTACGGAAATTCATCACTCCCATTGGCTAGGAAAAGGCTAAAAACATCAATGGATTTTTTTTTTAAATTTCTTTTTCACTACGGAGATTCTGGACTCGATTATTGAAGAGAAACCCCCTTGCGCACTGCAGGAAAAGATCAACTGTTCATCTTGGTGATACCCTCACACACATAACCACGTCTTACATCTTACACCTTATATCTTACACTCTTCCCCCTACATCTTACATCTTACACCCCACCCCCCACCTCTTACATCTTACAGCTTACACCCTACCCCATTCCTGTTACATCTCACGGGTAAATTTTTCTGGATGACCCCCAGCGCAAAAATGTTCACAAAAATTTGAATTATAAAAACCAGCTCAGTAGATTAAAAAAGTTTGGGTAGAATAGGTATAGGTAATTTTCAATCGTCACTTCGATGGTAGAGAAATTATAAGCGCTCACAATTTTCGTTGTGACAAGTGAAAAGTTCAAATAAAATTTCGAAAGGAAACCACAAATTAACATTAAAACTAGAGCCGAAGGTCTTTGTTACTTGTGCTCCTTCTTTTGTAATTTGGTGATTTATCACCATTTTTCTTTATAATAATAATAAATATTAAAACCCAGAGTCTTATTTTATTCACAAGTTGTTAAGTACTTAAGAATAAAAATTGGTTATACACATTCTCAAATTACCTAAGCTTTGCCTCATATGAGAATATGCCGACTGTTTGATTTCTTAAACAATTTCTTTCCTTGCTTATTGTTTCCCTTCCAAACACCTACTTGATTTTTGAATTTTGGCAAAGAAAACCATCCACCAAAAATATAGCCACGTTCATGTAGATGGGTATGCAAGCCAATTGTGAAATAGTAGATCACTTCAACGATGCTCATCAGCGAACCGCCCAAAAAGAGGCCGAAAATACCACCAAAGTTTGCTAGAGAAAGGCAAAGGAGTCAGTTATGTCGTAGTTGTGAATATATGACTGGAGAATGGATTCTTACCCAAGAGATCGACAAAACTGAAACGCATTATTGTACTATACTGTCTTATATATTGAGACGTGTAATGTATATCTAGGCGCACTATTTTTACAGGATTGGAGCTGTTTACCCTAAAGTTAGTATTTGAATTTCATATTTTAAGGGCCGTTTTTTCATCTAGCCTTTAATTTCAAAAACTCACTCTAAATTTACTAGCCACTTAAACTAACCCTGCATTTTAAATTGAGGATAAAGTCGCCGTTAAATTTGAAGTGAACTTTAAAATTAAAGGCTAGATGAGAGAGCGGTCCTGAAGAGATAAATATAATATATTATTTATGAAACTCTGTATACTTACCTTTCAAGTGCTTCACTTATATAGGTCGTATCGTATATTAAATGTGTACAACTACTCAAACAATTAAAGATCATACTTTCGTTTTTATTTGTTGTTGTCTCGATAAACTCATCTTCCCTGTTAGCAATGCGATATTCGGAGCCAAAAAGTTCTGTAGTGAGTATAAATTTGTGTTCAGTGTTATCTGCTTCCATAGGTAAAGGTACTAACTCACCTCTAAACTCATATAGACATTTAAAATCCTTGGCCTTACACTTTGGCATGTTGTCTGTATAATCAAAGGAAGAAGGAAAATAGACTTAAAAAGGAGTTAATTTAAATTAATTTGAGCTAATTTAATTTATTATACCCAACGTACTAGTACTAGTACAAAGGTATTATAATTTTGTCCACATTACGGTACTACGTAACGGCACAAAATAATCGAGATAGATATAGATTTCCATATATGAAAGTTCTTAGGTAGAAAAAAAAAAAATAAAACTAATGGCGGCGATATACCAACAGGTTATCATAACCTCTAACGAGATTTTTAGCCGAGCTTCTCTTTCCAAATTGTGGTTTGTTGCTTTTGAGTTTTCCTACAAGTTGGCGGGACCTACCGACTCCGAACGGCACTTGCAAAGCAAATGAATTTTATGCTGAGAAGCTTCTCATGGCAGAAATACACCCGGAGAATTTGCCAAACTACTGCCGAGGGGCGACCCCGTTTAGAAAAATTATTTTTCTAAATAATTTTTGATGTTACTTTTGCCGGGCATCGAACCGCCACGACTTGGTGTAGAAGGCCGAACACTTAACCGCTACACCACGGCGGCCGCGGAGGAGTTTATTAAGGCATGTCCGTCCGTCTATTCGTCTGTCCGTGTACACGATAACTTGAGTAAAAATTGGAATATTTGCATGAAATTTTGTATTCAGGTTAAATTCTGGCCAAGGTAGGTTGCTATTAAAAATGGGCAAAATCGGATGATAACCACGTCTCCTTTATCGTGGCGCCGCCCCTTATTCGGGAGGCATTTTTGAACTGATTAACTCGTATTCTTTTTTAAGTAACTGAAAATTTTACAACAAATACTACTAGACTTTTTTACAAAAACTCTTAAAAAATCCATTTCTAATCGTCACTCTAAGTTTCTCTTTTAGTTACGATCTCTTATTAATGCAAAAACCATTAAAACTTATTTATTAGAATTTCCTAAAAATATGTATGTGCACGGCTAAAAAAATGAACCTGGATTTTAAACCCGTATAAAGTTTAATCAACTTTTCAAACTTTTTTGTACAATATTTCAAACCGTCCAAATACCTACAAAGATTTTCAATTTTGTTTGGTTTCGATTTAAGATCTAAATAAAAAAGTAATCCAATTTTTTTTTTTGTATGTTTGAATGTAATTGAATTTTACCCACAAAAACTTCATGTGCGTCATAACTCAGCGGTAGAGCAGTCGGCTGTGACTCCTGAGCGTTTTCGTTCGTATCCTGCCAGCTGCCACATTTTTTAAATTTTATTTTATTCTTAAAACTTTTCGGTTTAAAATTAAATCTTTTCGGTTTGAAAATTTAAACTTTTCGGTCTAAAATTAAAACTTTTTGGTTTGAAAATTAAAACTTTTCAGTCTAAAATTTAAACTTTTGGGTTTGAAAGTTCAAATTCATTTTTGAAAGCTTATTCAAGGTTGAATTTTGCCAACAACATTTATGTGTGCGATGTAGCTCAGTGGTAGAGCAGACGGGCATGATGCGGGGAGTGTTGGTTCGAATTCCCGCCAACGGACAAAAAATTTATTTTATCTTTAAAAAATTATTAAAACATTTCTGGTTTATAATTGAAACCCGATTCATTTAGCCAATATTCATGAAAACTGGTCTAGATTGAATTTGAATCCAAATTTTGTTTGGTCATATATGTAGTCCAAAAAAGTTTAAAATTTGGCCCTGTCTGAAGCCTCGTTTGGTTGCAAATGGCTCATAGAGGTCCTTCCAGGTTTTGACGAAGCTGTTGGTCTCGGATGAGAGCCCTCTTTAATGTTTCCTACAACCATTTAAAGTAAATGTAGAGTGGACAAAGGACCCGCTGGAACTTAAAAACCTCGCTTCGAAATAAAAACTTACCATTTTCATCGTGAGGAAAGAACATGTCCAAATTGCATTTGCAATTATTGAAAATATATTCTTGACGATAACGCGAGTAGCAGTTGGTACGACGATACTCAACACCAGGTAGTTTTTTGTACAACGGATGAAAAGTTTCATCCTGCAATAGAAGTTTTTACCGTAGAGTTGTATTCGTGATCGAATCGTGTTCGTATTTGAACTCGAAGTATTATTATTCGCATTCGTAGATATCTACTGCTACTTACATCAAAAAGACACTTGCGTACTTCTGGGGTCACAGCGCGTGTGTCGTCCATTGTTAATGTCGACTGAGGAACTACTGAAAGTTTTGAATATGTATTCGAGTAAACAAAGCGTGGTACACCACTCCATAATTCCGGTTGCTTTACCATAACCTGAAAATATGAACATTTATATACAAATTTGAACAGAAAGGATTTCTTTATACATAGTTCAATTTGCATAACCTGGATTTGGTTAAAGACAATGTAGAGAATAATGGAGAAGACAAAATTCAACCCTTTTTCTTACTTCAGTGTTGCCACTTAGGACGTTTTTACAATTTCAAATTTTATAACATTACACATGCCAATATGGGTATCGAACAAAATATAATCTACATCGTACTTCAACAAAAATATTTATAAAAAGTGTTGCCACTAGGGATCCCGACCCTTTTTAAGGGCTTGAAAATCCCGGGATTGTTGGGAATGTTGTACGGGATGTGAAAACAAAATACAATAGGTGGCGTGGTGAATATTCAAATTTTTTTTTTATTTTTTAATTAATATCTACCATTATTAAACTCTTTAATACATTTATATTAATAAATTAACAATATACTTTGAAGAAAATACACTTTCCGAAGTAGCTGTAAGGGCACCCAGTTTATGCAATTTCAACAAATTTACGTTTCTATGCAGTTTTGTTGCCCATTTGATTTTACATAGCGTAATGGGATATTAGTCTTAAGATTGTAAAAAGTTTCCGTGAATTTGGCAATTTTTTTTCTGACGAGCTTAAGTAATTTTTCCTTAAAAAAAATTAAAATTATAAAGATGTATGTAAGAAAACGTTTAGAAAATTAAATTTCACAATTCAGAGACATATTTTAAAAGCTTAAGATTAACTCTGATAAGAAACCTAAGAATTTTGATAAAAATTTGCCAAGTTTTCTCGAGTTTCGCATAGATTTTTGAAACCTAATTTCCAATTTATGTATTAGATTCTATAAGAAATTATTAGATACCTTATTCTATAAGAAATTAGCTAAAACTATTTTTCTGAACTGGAAGATTTCTAAGACATGGTTGCAGTTATAGCAGCGTTGAGGTTTATAAAATTAAAGAAGTACAATGAATTTTTGAGCATGTAGGAATTCAACTACCAAAAAAAGAATACCCAATAAGTTATTTATAATGTATAACTTTCTATTGAAGTGTATTATTTTTTTTATTCAAATGAAATACATTAAAAGTAAATAAAAACAAGTAAGGAAAACTGTCTTCGGCTGAGCCGAAGGCTATATACCCCTCATGAATAAGCGTCACGATTATCACTGTTCGATCCCAGTACAGCCGGTGTGTACTTAACTTTAGCTCACACCGAAATTATCGGAACTATCAATTATATGGGGGCGATGTGTTATAGTGGTCCACTCTCATTGATTTTTAACATCGAGATTCCACATTCCAAAGGAGAAATAGTTACAAAATTTCACTCTCCTACCTATATAATTACAGTAGTTATCTACCAAAATCCGTTTATCGGAACAATCGATTGTATGGGGGCTATGTGAAATATTTATCCTATCTCGATTATTTTCAACATCGATATTTCTTATATAAAAAAAGAAATTCTCGCAAAATTTTACGTTCCTACCTATTTAATTACAGGAGTTATAGCTCAAAATCCGTTTATCGGAACAATCGATTGTATGGGGGCTATGTGAAATATTTATCCCATCTCAATTATTTTCAACATCGACATTTCTTATATATAAAAAGTAATTCTCACAAAATTTGACGTTCCTACCTGTTTAATTACAGGAGTTATAGCTCAAAATCCGTTTATCGGAACAATCGATTGTATGGGGGCTATGTGAAATATTTATCCCATCTCAATTATTTTCAACATCGACATTTCTTATATATAAAAAGTAGTTCTCACAAAATTTGACGTTCCTACCTGTTCAATTACAGGAGTTATAGCTCAAAATCCGTTTATCGGAACAATCGATTGTATGGGGGCTATGTGAAATATTTATCCCATCTCAATGATTTTCAACATCGACATTTCTTATATAAAAAAAGTAATTCTCACAAAATTTGACGTTCCTACCTATTTAATTACAGGAGTTCTAGCTCAAAATCCGTTTATCGGAACAATCGATTGTATGGGGGCTATGTGAAATTTTTATACCATCTCAATTATTTTCAACATCGACATTTCTTATATATAAAAAGTAATTCTCACAAAATTTGACGTTCCTACCTGTTTAATTACAGGAGTTATAGCTCAAAATCCGTTTATCGGAACAATCGATTGTATGGGGGCTATGTGAAATATTTATCCCATCTCAATGATTTTCAACATCGACATTTCTTCTATAAAAAAAGTAACTCTTACAAAATTTGACGTTCCTACCTCTTTAATTACAGGAGTTGCAGCCCAAAATCCGTTTATCGGAATAATCGATTGTATGGGAGCTATATGTAATATCGGTCCGATCTTGCTGGTTCCGACAAATGATTCCTATATTAGAAAATTGTGGCCGCATACAAAATTTCAGCCAAATATCTCATAAACTGAGGGACTAGTTTGCGTTCAAACAGACAGACGGACAGACGGACATGGCTAAATCAACTCATCTCGTCATCCTGATCATTTCGGTATATTTGTTGATGGGTCCATCTCTTCTTCTTCTCATACTTACAAACATCGGACCAAAGTTATAATACCATTTCATGTTCATGAAAGGTATAAATATAAGTGATAATTCAATTCTTCGTTATTTATTTAAAAGTTGACAGTTTCACAAACTATTTCTCCAGTCTTTTTCAAACAAACCTGTTAGAAATAACGAGTACCCTAATCCAGGGATCCCGGGATTTGTAAAATCATATCCCGAAAATCCCGGGATGGCCAAAACCCGAAAAATTGACAACCCTAGTTGCCACGTATGGTTGTCACCTTATGTATTGGTATATAGCAAGATATAAAGCACCTGTGCAACGCTGTATTCAAAAAATATGTTTAACTTACATAAACTCCATTAGATTCAGTAAAATTGGGCGGAAAGTTGTTCTCGTCCAGTCTTACTGTAACATCCAGACCAGAACCCTCGATGGAATCTTCACTGCGGTGCGGATAAAAGCGGTCGTTACGCTAAGAAAAGGATACAAAAAGAAAGTAACATACTATTTACTGAACTATTTATCTAATCTTTGCTTGCGTCATTTATTGACGCTTAACCGCCCAGGCGACAACTGACGTCAATTGGAAACGCTATGGGAGTTCAAGTCATCCTCCTTCCACCTTCCTCTGCTGCCGAATTCGGGTGTCGATAGGAAAACCTTCTGTGCTGGAGATTCCTTGTCCATTCGCATAACACGACCAAGACATCGAAGCCTTTGGGCTTTAATTCGCTGCACTATGGTCAGGTCTGCGTAAAGCTCGTACAGCTCATCGTTAAACTTCATTCAATACTCGCCAATGGCATCATGGGTAGGACCACAAATCTTCCGGAGAACTTTTCTCTCAAATACTCTAAGCTCCATCTCATCTTCTCTTGACACTGTCCATGATTCCGAGCCATACATCAGGACTGGTATGATGAGAGACTTATAGAGCGTGATCTTTGTTTGTCGAAGAGGACTTTACTTCTCAATTGTCTACTTAGTCCAAAGTAACACTTGTTGGCAAGAGTGATTCTCCATTGGATTTCTAGACTGACATTAGTTTCGGTGTTAAGTAATGCTGGTTCCCAAATAGACGAAGTCCGTCACAGTTTCAAATTTGTAACTATCAACAGTGACTTGGCTGCCAAGGCGCCGATTCTTTCTTTGATGACAGCGGAAATTCGTCTTGTTATCGTTCACCGAAAGACCCACTTTTTTCGCTTCTTTATCCAGACCAGAGAAGGCAGAGCTTACGGGGCGGTTATTAAGGCGAATGCCAACAAATGCACGCTCTGGTAAAAGATTGCGGTTAAGCTCTGCTGCTCGAATTATCTTCTCCAGCATCAAGTTATAGAAATCGAACGAAAGGGAGCCACCAATTCTGACGGAGCTGTTGGTATTGCTAAGTGTCATTTGGCATAGTCGTATGAGCTTTGCCGGGAAGTCAAATTCAGACACAGCATCATAGAGGCAACTCCTTTTCGCACTGTCAAAAGCGGCTTTGAAATCGAGAGAAAGATGGTGTGTCTCAATTCTCTTGTCGTGGGTCTTCTCCAGGATTTGGCGTATCGTGAAAATCTGGTCAATGGTAGACTTACCTTGTCTGAAGCCACACTGATAAGGTACAATCAGTTTGTCTACGATGGGCTTCAGTCTTTCACACAATACGCTAGAAAGAACCTTATATGCGATATTAAGAAGACTGATTGCGCGGTAGTTGGTGAGGTTAGCGGGATCGCCTTTCTTGTGGATTGGGCAGAGCACACGTAAATTCCAATCAGGAGGCATGCACTGGTCCGACCATATTCTGCTTAAGAGCTGATGCATGCTTTTTACCAGATCTTCGCCTCCCTGTTTGAACAGCTCGGCGGGTAGTCTATCTTTTCCAGGTTTTCGAGCCGGAATTATAGCTATCCTCACTTCAAAATAGTCGGGTGATGGGACGATTTTTCCATCGTCAGATATTGGGGTATCGGGTTCAATGTCTCCCTAGCAACTTCGCAATGAGGAGAAGTGTTCTCTTCATAACTTATGTACACTCTGTACGTCGGTTACCAGGTCACCATTATTGTCCTTGCAGGAATTTTCCCTGGTCTTAAAACCTTCCGTCATCCGCCGAATCTTTTCGCAGAATTTTCGGGCATCATTCCTGTTAGCTAGCATCTCAAGCTCCTCACACTCACGCCTTCCAGCAGCACGTTTCTTTTTTCTGAAAAGAGTTCTCTCTTCCTTCTTCGTCATACACTGCGGGTTACGCCGGTTCGCAACGTTTCCCTGTAGGCAGCGTTCTTTTTAGCCGAGGCAGTGTTACATTCCTCATCGTACTAATCGTTCTTTCGGGCTCGCTGGAACCCTATAGTGTCCACAGCGCCGGTACGCAATGAGCGAGAGATGTGCTCCCATTGCTCGGTTACATCGTTAGGTCGAATTTTGCTCTCCAATAGCAGGAATGAGAGTCTGTGTCGTTACTAATAAAAATGTGTAATTACTAATAAAAAAAAAATTAATGGCGGCGATATACTAACAGCTTATCATAACCGCGCTCCTCTTCCAACTTGTGGTGTGCAGCTTTTCAGTTTTTTCCGACAAGTTGGCGGGGCCCACAGTTTTTTGCCGACTCCGAACGGCATCTGCAAAGCAAAGGAGTTTTTGCTGAGAAGCTTTTCATGGCAGAAATACACCCCGATTATTTTAGCTTCGTTGCTGATCTTTCTTAGCTCCTAGGACTTATCACGTGATTTTTTTTGGATTATACTATACGAAAAAATGTTCATCAGCAAACCCCCTACTAACTAGTAACTACATACCGCACGTTCGCGATCCTTATCGGTAACTAGCGAATTGAAGATATAACAAAAACCACTTTCCGTGCGTTCTAGTGAGAATAGTTCACAACAATTATAGGGTTTCGCGCGCCAATAGCAGGGATACTGGAAAAATTCATCACATGTAAAACTTGCATGCTCGAGAACCTGCCTTAAATCGACATCATCCAACAACGATAAATTCAATTCAGCTTCCATTAGTGATTTCAATTTCGTGAATTTACCAAATTGAAAGTTATCCAAATTTGCAAAGAAATTACGAAAAGTCTCAACAGTCACGGTACTAGCATTCGATGGTAGAAACAATTGATGTGCATCCATAATTTTCGACCAATTGATACGGTTACGTGGACATATGGCGATTGCTGGAAACGGTACAATGTAAACTGGTGCGACTGAGTTTTGAACAACCGTTACTAAACGTTGTGTATAATAGTACTCGTTTAGTTCATCGTAGACATATAGGCCAGTACAGGTGGTGGCGATAAGAATCAATAGCCAGATGACACTAAAACAAACGAGTTATTACATTAGAGGCTGAGTGGAAGATCACATTCTAGTTTTATGAACGACCTTTCTCAGAATTTGATTGAAAACTGGCTTATCTCAGATATTCTATCAGAACTTACTTTGTGATAAAATGTTTCTTGAACCGATTCTGAGATAGGGCAATTTTCAATCATTTCCTGAGATAGGGTGATGTGAGCCGCCGATATTAAAAGTTATAAAATTACTACAGTCAATTTACCGTTCAAATGTACGCTTTTTCGGATTGGTGATATAGTTGAAGCCATGTAAAGATGATATACCAAAATAGCCCTTTGCATATGTTAAAATTTCCTGACATAAATTTGGTTTCTTGAATGTGGGCTTCGATGTGCTGGGATTGGAACGAAGCAATTGATTCCGCAACTTACTTGGTCTAGTAGGATAAGTAATTTCATTCCAATATAGTTGCACCATATCTACGGACGTAGAAAACGAACTGCTCAAACAGAGGTAGTCTAAGAGAAACTGTGTAATTCGTAATAGGCTTTAGTAGTTTAAATAGTTATAAAGAAAATCCGAAATTTTTAATTGTCATTTGATTGTTGCAATAAAGTTTACTTTCAATCTGAATGAAGATAACTTCGATGTCATTTATTTATTTGGTTTTATTTGTTTGCCATCATCACCATTAATTACTTCACCGTCAGAGTTTCTTATATGGTACATAAGAATATATAGTATAGTGAGTATTCGTCTGTAGATTTGTATGTAGGTACATATGTATGTCTTAAACTAAAGTATAAAACTCTATTATGAACGTCACTGAAGTGAAGTTCTTCCATAAAATTGATATCATCAAATTTTTCCTGAGCGGATTGATGGTGCTGTGGAAACAAATTATGTTCAGTTGTCAGTTCTAAAAGCCCCCATCTTAGAACATGTTTGTGGAACCACCATTCACAAAATAAAAGCTATCTCCAAACTTTACCTAGACTTCATAAAACGCAATTTTTGGAGAAAGTGGTTTAAACAAGCTTTAAATTAGTTTCTTTCAGTTTTTTTTCAGTTTTGCTCATCCTTTTAAGCCCACAATGGCCACACTGTAAATCAAAACTGCGAAATTAATACCATTAAACCTCAGTTGATATAGTGGTATTGACATTTCAAATTAGAAACGTTCGTTTAGTGTTCGTTGAAACTTTATGCCTTGCAGTACTTAGGATATATCCAACCGTACTTTAGTAGGTACGAATTTTGCTTGGACAAAGGGTCGAAAACTAAGGCGGATGCACGATATGAAGAAAAAAAAAAAAAAATAGAATTAAAAACTAAAAAAAAAAAATACAATGACAAAATATGAAATTATGCAAATACAAAAAAAAAATAAAATAATAGAAAAAAAATAATAATAATAAAATTAAAAAACGAAAAAAAAATAAAAATAAAAAACATAACACAAATTAAAATAAAATCAAAATAAAATAAAATTAATTGAAAATAAAGTAAAAAACAAAATAATTAAAAAAATAACATACAACTATCTTAAATAAATAAAATTAGATAAATAAAAGAAAAATAAAAAAGAACACAAAATTAAATTAAATGAAAAAAAATTGAAGTAACAAAAAAAAAAAATAAAATAAAATAAAACCAAATAAAAAAAAAATAAAATAAAATAAAATGAACGAAAATCAAATAAAATAAAACAAGGTAAAGTAAAGTAAAGTGAAATAAAATAAAATAAAATGTTATTTTAGCGACCTTTACTTCCTAAATTACGAATTTGGTTGGCTCGAGGTCGATGTTTTGCAAAAAACTAATAAAAACACAAAGTTTTTCTTTTCGCCAATATATTTCGATTACCGTCGGTAATCTTCATCAGGGCAAATTTGTTTTCACGTTTGCCCTATTTAACGTGTTGTATCTGTGGTGGAGTATCTTACTCCACGTTAAATAATGCAAACGTGAAAACAAATTTGCCCTGATGAAGATTACCGACGGTAATCGAAATATATTGGCGAAAAGAAAAACTTTGTGTTTTTGTTAGTTTTTTCCACAACATCGACCTCGAGCCAGCCAAATTCGTAAAATAAAATAAAATAAAATAAAAGTAAAATAAAATAAAATAAATAAAATAAAATAAAATAAAATAAAATAAAATAAAATAAAATAAAATAAAATAAAATAAAATAAAATAAAATAAAATAAAATAAAATAAAATAAAATAAAATAAAATAAAATAAAATAAAATAAAATAAAATAAAATAAAATAAAATAAAATAAAATAAAATAAAATAAAATAAAATAAAATAAAATAAAATAAAATAAAATAAAATAAAATAAAATAAAATAGATAAAATAAAATAAAATAAAATAAAATAAAATAAAATAAAATAAAATAAAGTAAAATAAAATAAAATAAAATAAAATAAAATAAAATAAAATAAAATAAAATAAAATAAAATAAAATAAAATAAAATAAAATAAAATAAAATAAAATAAAATAAAATAAAATAAAATAAAATAAAATAAAATAAAATAAAATAAAATAAAATAAAATAAAATAAAATAAAATAAAATAAAATAAAGTAAAATAAAATAAGATAAAATAAAATAAAATAAAATAAAATAAAATAAAATAAAATAAAACAAGTGTTAAGTAAAAAAGTGAGTTACAAATTAAAAAAATTGAATTTAGTTTCTGCTCTCATACCAAGCTAAAAAAAGTGTCCAACCCATCCTAATAATAAGAACTAATTACCTAACTGTTATTTGATTTATAAGCTTTAAATCAAATATCGAAATTGTTTGTTGTACGTATGTCTGCACCTATTGTTTGTCCTGTCTGCGTACATCTTCATGTCAATGTATGTTTGTGTCCTTAAAGTGCAACCAACACTGTCTCACATCCTTAATAGTTGCCAGTAGTAAGTAAACTCCACATACCAACACCATGCCTTGTTCATTGTAATTACTTTTCATTCAAAGCTTATTTAAACCACAAAATCCATTTCAATGCACAACAGTTTCGTTTAAATTCTCACAACGTGCACAGTTAAGCAGCTCATATAGCTCATTTTGTGAAGATGGTACAAATCTTTTACAAAGAACTTTTCTATCCATCGACACAAAGGCAACTACGCAATCAATTGCTGCTCGCCAATGCTAGGATGACAACGACAAAGCCCACCTTGAAGAAGCCAAATTTATGTCATGACATCGTGACTTACAGCATAGGCTATTTTGAGATTTCCAATATTCATTGCGTTCATAACATCACTAGCAAACATCGCCGCTATGAACGGTGAGTTTTTCTCGTTTATGGCTATTTGAAATGTTTTCGTCATTATCTGTTTGTATTCGATCTCTCGATCTTTTGTGGGTTTTAGTGTCATCTGGTTGTTGCTACTCATCTTCGCCAGTTGCTGTTGTCTTAACGTTTACCAACTATTAACTGATTTGCATTATTCAAAACGAATGGTCACTCTGGTGGATGACTCACTGGCACCCATTTACATCATACCATTCCCATCAATTGGCATTTGTCCACGTAACCGCATCAATTGGCCAAAACTTTTGGTTGCTCATGAATTGTTCTTACCCCAAAATGCTAGTCCTGAGTCTATTCAGACTTTTCGTAAATTTTTTGAGGTTTTGAGTGATTTAGGTTTTTTTAAGTTCAATGAATTGGAAGCACTAATGGCGCCCGACTTGAATCTATCGCTCTTGGCTAATGTGAACATAAAGGCTGTAATGGAGTATGTGAGCTTCACGTGTGATGAGCTATTTCGTCAGCCTTGCTATTGGCGTGAAAAGGCGTATAATTGTTGTGAACTCTTTGAAATGCAGCTTATGGAAGAAGGATTTTGTTGGGTGTTCAATTCAATGATTTCGGAGAAAAATTTCGAACAAAATGTAACTGAAATTTGATCGGCCTGAGAAAGTCGAGGCCTGTGCGCAAAAAAGTCGTAGGAGCCATTTTTTCCTTTTTAGCTTTTTATCAAAATCGATCATTATTTGTCACATGCATAGCCTTCAAAGTTTATTATTGAGAAATGTGTGTTCACATTTTTAGTGAACGCAAAGTTGTTGTTATGACTTTTTTTTAGTGGCTGATACGTGTTTTTTGCGAATATGACTCAGTAATATGTATTTTTGATTTTGTACTAAATTTTTCTTTACTTCCAATTCTTAGCGGAAAAATCGTTTTTATCCCTATCACAATTCGGATATTGGTGAAGGCACTGGTCTGGATGTGTTTGTAAAACTAGACGAAAGTACACAGCAACCTAATGCCAAAGGCATAAACGGTATTTATGTGAGTAGAGAAGTAATTTATTCTTTTTTATTAAGTTTTGTTTTGGCGGCCGCCGTGGTGTAGCGGTTAAGTGTTCGGCTTTCTACACCAAGTCGTGGCGGTTCGATGCCCGGCAAAAGTAACATCAAAAATTATTTAGAAAAATAATTTTTCGAAACGGGGTCGCCCCTCGGCAATAGTTTGGTAAACTCTCCGGGTGTATTTCTGCCATGAGAAGCTTCTCAGCAAAAAATTCATTTGCTTTGCAAGTGCCGTTCGGAGTCGGCAAAAAACTGTAGGTCCCGCCAACTTGTAGGAAAAACTCAAAAAGCAACACACCACAAGTTGGAAAGAAATCTCGTTAGAGGTTATGATAACCTGTTGGTATATCGCCGCCATTAGTTTTTTTTTTGTTTTAATTTATGTTCTTTTATTTTATTTTAATTTATTTTATTTTGTTTTAATTTAAATTTATTTTATGTTATTTTGTTTTATTTTTTTAAATTTTATTTGATTGTATTTGATTTGTTTTGATTTGATTTAATTTGATTTCATTTGATTTGATCTGATTTGATTTGATTTTATTTTTTTTTTATTTTTTTTTATTTTATTTTATCTTATTTTATTTAATTTAATTTTTTTATTTTATTTTATTTTATTTTGTTTTAATTTAAATTTATTTTATTTTATTTTGTTTTATTTTTTAAAATTTTATTTGATTTGATTTGACTCGATTTGATTTGATTTGATTTGATTTTATTTGATTTTATTTAATTTATTTTATTTTATTCTATTTGAATTTATTTTATTTTATTTTTTTTCTTTTATTTAATTTAATTTTTTTAAATTTTATTTTATTGAAGTTAACTTCTTAGGCGGCGATGCAAAGCGTTTATGGAGAGTGAATTTTCAAAAGTAGTGGTAACAGTGTTCGGACTGGAGTCAACGAAAATAGGGCAACGGACTTGAATAATTTATACATCAATATCTTAGGAATTGCTGAAGCCATTTCGATAGAATTGGCATATAGGGTTGCCACCTAACCCCCATTTTTTTATTGCTTCATACATATATCGACCAATATCTCGGGAATGGCTGAAGCGAGTTGGTTCAAATTTGGCATACATATAGTATACTTCATTATTAGACTTTTACTATGGTATTGCCACACTACGGGCAGTTTATAGGGTTGCCACCTGCCACAATTTGTTTTAAATATTGAGCAAAATATGGCAATATGGGTATTAAATGAAATATATTTTCGGCCACATACCAACGAAGATATGTTCACGTAAGGGTGACACTTAACAGCAATATACATATGTCGATCGAACATTAAAATTACAAGGAAATAAGAATTATCCGGCTCCCTTCTTCTTACTTGAATATTTATGGTATTTTGTTATAATTATTCTTAAGGTAAGAAGTTAGCTTCTTTCACGTACTACACGCAGTGTTTCTTATTTAATTTAATTTAATTATTATGTTTTATATAATTCTTTTAAAGCATTACTTGACTAACTCTTTCCTCCATAGATTGTGGTAAAACGCCCGAAGAGATATAGCGGCTCTGCAAGGTTTATCCCCTATAATACATATGCGAAATTTCCCGTGACTCCACAACTAAGTGTAACAGACGATATGACTCGTGTGTTCAGCCCAGAAGAGAGACAATGTTTTTTCGAGGAAGTAAAGCATTTTACTCAATTATTGGTGTTTCTTGTACTTTTTATTCAATAACATTTACAGTCAGAAGATTATCATCCCTTGTATAAGACACTCCCAGGATTGGGATACGGGTCAGCAAATTGTTATACACGCTGTCGTCAAGAACATGTCTTCAAGAAATGTAACTGCAATTTGAGCTTGTGCTTTCCACAATATGCTATTGGTACGTTGGTTGTTGTTTGTACGCGCTTTTAAGATTTTTCGATCGAGGTCCTAGATGAGACAAGTTTCAAAATATGGCCGCTTCTCGGCTGAGTGGAAGATCAATCATATTTTAAATTATATTTCAATAACCACCCTACATCAGATTTTTTTTTTTTTTAAATCGTCAATTTTAAAATTTGATTGAAGAACGTCTTGTCTCAGTTCTTGAAATTTCGTTATGATAGGTTGTTTTGGGAAGTCATTTTGAGATTAGACGTTCTGAAACAAATTCTGGAGTGGGACATTTTTCAAAATTTTTTTGAAATAATTTCCCATACAAGTTGAACATAGCCCCTCCCTTTTCTTTAGATAATATGACAGCGTGCAAGGCCGAGGATTACAAATGTCTTTATGATCATCGGGGTAAAATAAATTTGTTGATCATCTTTTGCAACAAGTTTTAAATTAACGTCTTCCTTGCAGAGTTCTTTAGCTTTGAATACCACGCTTCACAACATGCAAGTGAATATCTTGAGGTTGGGAACAGTAGCAACATAGTATGTAACTGTTTGTCGGCCTGCACAAAGATTGTCTACGAAACAAATTTTATTAGTATGCCAATTAAGGGGTAAGTTGTGATAACTGTGGCGGTATGTTTATATGGATAGCCTTAGTTACTATTAGTCGTACCAACTTCGACTCTATAAAACGTTTGAGTATTCCAAAAAATTGTGTATTTATTTCTTATAGCCTCTCAGATAGTGTTGTAAAACAAATTCATCTCGATTTTCACTACACATCCATATATATGTTGGCTTATCGTACGATGCTGGAACACACTTTCATCGAGCTTTTGGGTAAGTAAGCTTTTATGATGATTTTGTGGCTTCTTTTTTGTTTGTTTTAGCTCACTATTATTTTCATTGTATTACATTGGTTTTATTTACATTTATCTTATTTTATGTTTTTTAATTTTTAGTTTATTTTATTTCCTTTTATTAAATTTTATTTTAATTTTAATTTTAATTTTAATTTTAATTTTAATTTTAATTTTTTTAATTTTAATTTTAATTTTAATTTTAATTTTAATTTAATTTTAATTTTAATTTTAATTTTAATTTTAATTTTAATTTTAATTTTAATTTTAATTTTAATTTTAATTTTAATTTTAATTTTAATTTTAATTTTAATTTTAATTTTAATTTTAATTTTAATTTTAATTTTAATTTTAATTTTAATTTTAATTTTAATTTTAATTTTAATTTTAATTTTAATTTTAATTTTAATTTTAATTTTAATTTTAATTTTAATTTTAATTTTAATTTTAATTTTAATTTTAATTTTAATTTTAATTTTAATTTTAATTTTAATTTTAATTTTAATTTTAATTTTAATTTTAATTTTAATTTTAATTTTAATTTTAATTTTAATTTTAATTTTAATTTTAATTTTAATTTTAATTTTAATTTTAATTTTAATTTTAATTTTAATTTTAATTTTAATTTTAATTTTAATTTTAATTTTAATTTTAATTTTAATTTTAATTTTAATTTTAATTTTAATTTTAATTTTAATTTTAATTTTAATTTTAATTTTAATTTTAATTTTAATTTTAATTTTAATTTTAATTTTAATTTTAATTTTAATTTTAATTTAAATTTTAATTTTAATTTTAATTTTAATTTTAATTTTAATTTTAATTTTAATTTTAATTTTAATTTTAATTTTAATTTTAATTTTAATTTTAATTTTAATTTTAATTTTAATTTTAATTTTAATTTTAATTTTAATTTTAATTTTAATTTTAATTTTAATTTTAATTTTAATTTTAATTTTAATTTTAATTTTAATTTTAATTTTAATTTTAATTTTAATTTAATTTTAATTTTAATTTTAATTTTAATTTTAATTTTAATTTTAATTTTAATTTTAATTTTAATTTTAATTTTAATTTTAATTTTAATTTTAATTTTAATTTTAATTTTAATTTTAATTTTAATTTTAATTTTAATTTTAATTTTAATTTTAATTTTAATTTTAATTTTAATTTTAATTTTAATTTTAATTTTAATTTTAATTTTAATTTTAATTTTAATTTTAATTTTAATTTAAATTTAATTTTAATTTTAATTTTAATTTTAATTTTAATTTTAATTTTAATTTTAATTTTTTAATTTTAATTTTAATTTTAATTTTAATTTTAATTTTAATTTTAATTTTAATTTAAATTTAAATTTAAATTTAAATTTTAATTTTAATTTTAATTTTAATTTTAATTTTAATTTTAATTTTAATTTTAATTTTAATTTTAATTTTAATTTTAATTTTAATTTTAATTTTAATTTTAATTTTAATTTTAATTTTAATTTTAATTTTAATTTTAATTTTAATTTTAATTTTAATTTTAATTTTAATTTTAATTTTAATTTTAATTTTAATTTTAATTTTAATTTTAATTTTAATTTTAATTTTAATTTTAATTTTAATTTTAATTTTAATTTTAATTTTAATTTTAATTTTAATTTTAATTTTAATTTTAATTTTAATTTTAATTTTAATTTTAATTTTAATTTTAATTTTAATTTTAATTTTAATTTTAATTTTAATTTTAATTTTAATTTTAATTTTAATTTTAATTTTAATTTTAATTTTAATTTTAATTTTAATTTTAATTTTAATTTTAATTTTAATTTTAATTTTAATTTTAATTTTAATTTTAATTTTAATTTTAATTTTAATTTTAATTTTAATTTTAATTTTAATTTTAATTTTAATTTTAATTTTAATTTTAATTTTAATTTTAATTTTAATTTTAATTTTAATTTTAATTTTAATTTTAATTTTAATTTTAATTTTAATTTTAATTTTAATTTTAATTTTAATTTTAATTTTAATTTTAATTTTAATTTTAATTTTAATTTTAATTTTAATTTTAATTTTAATTTTAATTTTAATTTTAATTTTAATTTTAATTTTAATTTTAATTTTAATTTTAATTTTAATTTTAATTTTAATTTTAATTTTAATTTTAATTTTAATTTTAATTTTAATTTTAATTTTAATTTTAATTTTAATTTTAATTTTAATTTTAATTTTAATTTTAATTTTAATTTTAATTTTAATTTTAATTTTAATTTTAATTTTAATTTTAATTTTAATTTTAATTTTAATTTTAATTTTAATTTTAATTTTAATACGTTTTCCTTTTAGGCAGCTTAGGTGGCATTTTTGGACTTTTTTTGGGCGCTTCCTTGATGAGTGCTGTTGAGCTGGTTTATTATTTTACCATTGGTCTTTGTGTGCATTTGGACGATCGTGGCTACAATTTGAATGGTTTATTTACTCCATGCAAACGCAAAGCTAAGTCAAAGAATTCGAAAAAGCGGAGTATATTAAATGAAAGAAAAATGTTTTCGGAAAACACCAACCAATTTCCGGTTTTTTATTTAAGGCACTGAATGACTACTATTTTTATGGTAATAAAATTGTATCTGTTAGTATGAATCTCAAAAATATGTAAAGCATTTTCTTAATAATTCAAGTTGTGGCTTGACGATAAAAATCTCAAGAGTGGCGACTGCAATCAGACCATAGTATAGTTAGCTTGACGTGTAGCAATGACATCGCGCTGTTCATAGTTTCTAGTATTGTCCAAAAAGCTTTTATTTTGTCATACTATTCTGGTTTTTTTCTATTCAACCGGGGTCAGCATTGGTTCACCAGCAAGTCCACGCAAAACGTTTTGTGCCGCTAACATAGCCATGTCATTTCGTGCACGCTGTGTAGTCGCTCCTATGTGCGGCAGAATAACTGAAATGAGAAAGAGAGAAGAAAAGTTCAGTGTGTGTCAACTTTATCTGAAAGTTCGAAATAATTTTTTTTATTCGTTAAAATTTTTTTACTAATCATCCGCGAAAAAACCCGAAATCGAGTTTTTGCTATAACTTTCTTATTGTTTGTCCGTTTTTTTAAATTTAAATGTCACCGGAGAGGTCTTGCTCGGGCCTATCATTAACCTTTGGAGTGTTTTGGCTTAAATTGCAAAATAAGTTTCAGACGTTTTGCCCAAAAAAAAAAAAAAAAAAAAAACGAATGGCTGCGATATACAACAGGTTATCATAACCTCTAACGAGATTTTTAGCCGAGCTTCTCTTTCCAACTTGTGGTGTGTTGCTTTTGAGTTTTCCTACAAGTTGGCGGGACCTACAGTTTTTTGCCCACTCCGAACGGGATTTGCAAAGCAAATGAATTTTTTGCTGAGAAGCTTCTCATGGCAGAAATACACCCGGAGAGTTTCCCAAACTACCGCCGAGGGGCGACCCCGTTTACAGAAATTCTTTTTCCAAATAATTTAATAATTTTTGATGTTACTTTTGCCAGGCATCGAACCGCTACGACTTGGTGTAGAAGGCCGAACACTTAACCGCTACACCACGGCGGACGCTTAAACAATAGCGTAATAATCGGAAAAAGGGGGCGTGGCTTCTCCAATACATAGTTAGTTTTGAATACATAGTTAGTTTTGAAGGTTGAATATATGTAAAAAGATTCATGGCAGGGATTTCGAAATTGGTAAGGAGATATTCATATCAATACCATTCTCACAATAAAAAGTCGAGCTAACGGAAAGTGGCGTGGCATTGACATAAAAATACGGGTGTATTTTGGAAACAAACTCAATATAAAGCAGGGCCCGGCAGAATTGAAAGTGTGGGTGTGTTAGTGAAAGAGCGGTCATCGCACCATCGCATCGTTTTGATCCGCCGCTCACTAGCAAGTACCGAAGCAACTGCGTATGCTGTTGAGTAGTTGCTTGCAAGTGAGACTATTGATTGGTCAGTGCAATAATCACGCTCTCACAAGCGCAGCAACAATTTCATTGTTCGAGAGGTTAAGCAAAGAACGTAATAATCTGTGTGAATTTGATTCTCAGATTTTCGGACAACTAGTTTCCCAGGGCTGATATGGAGCGTATCATATAAGGATACGGTGCTCATTGTCCCTTTTGACTTACCCAAATTTGGTAAACTTAGCAACGGATCATCGAGTGGCAATGGTTCGGGTTGCGTAACATCCAATCCCGCGGCGAATATTTGATTAGTTTTAAGAGCTACATAAAGATCCTTCTGGTTCACGAGACCTACGTAAAATATGCATCTATATTTGACATTTTAAGCTGTTATCGAAAACCTCACCTCCGCGCGCTATATTCACCAGCACCGCAGTCTTCTTCATCTTACCAAAAGCGGCGGCATTGAAAACACCAGCAGTTTCTGTAGTCAGCGGTGCTGCAATAATCACAAAATCACTCTGCGCCAACAAAGTATCGAAATCGACTTGTCTTGCTGAATATTTCTTTTCTATATCCTCGGCTACACGTCGACGTGTCGTATAAAGTATGCTGCCAATATCGAAACCAGTCAAACGTTTGGCGATGACTTGTGCTATACTGCCGAAACCGAAAAATCCCACAACAGAATTGTTTAAATCCTGACCCAACATCCAATCGAGGCGAAAATTCTCCCAAACTTGTCTAGAGAGAACGAAAATAAATACAAAATTTAAAGAAGGTGCAGTCTAGTGTATTGTATTACTTACGCCTCCACCATCAGACGTGCTTCGTAAAAACGCCTTGCTGCTGCCAACAACAATCCCATTGCAACATCTGCCACCGAATCGTTGCACACAGTGGGGGTATTGCCTAACGGTATGTTACGTCTTTTCACCTCAGGTATATCTATATATTCGACGCCAACCGACATTGCAGAAATCGCTTTCAACTGTGGACCGGCTATGTCTAGCACTTCAGCATTGAGTGGTAATTTACAACGCCAGAAGAAAGCGTCGACACCTTTAGCATTTTCCAAAATTTCCGAATATTTACTAGGTACAGATTGACAGATGATTAACTCACAATCGCGTGCCATATAATCGAGTACATGTTGGGGTATCTCTGGAGTTGTGATAAGAATTTTGTATTTTTTCTTCTTGGCGTCTGACATTGTAAGCGCCGTTTTTTGCCTGAAGCTCTGAACGACCAAAGCTCTATGTGTAAGATTTATAGTAGTGGTAACTCTTAGCTGGAAGAAGAGAGGATATGTTTCAAACTTAAAACGAAGTGCCTTCACAAATGTGTCGATTTAAGCGAAGGTTAGTCTTGACATAGTCTTTGATAGCATAAAAAAATAAAATATAATAAATATTAAACAATTAAAAAAAAATTGAATAAAATAAAAAATTAATTAAAAAATGAAGAAAACAAAAATAAAGTTAAAAAAAAATAAAAAAAAAATAGAAAATAAAATAAAACGAAATAAAATAATATAAAACAAAAACAAAAAAAAATAAAAAAAAATAAAATAATAAAAAATAGAATAAAAAAAAATAAAGAAAAAATAAAATAAAATAAAATAAAGTAAAAATAAAATAAAATAAAACACAACAATAGATTTCACAATATGTTGAATATATGTTGAATCAAGAATTAGTCTAAAGCACTTCGGTTGAGATTAAGCTCATCGATGACAACACATCCAGTTAAGCTTACTGTATGGTGACGGCTATGGCGTTATGTTCATGCCAACCTAATCATCGCTTTAGGTTAAATGGTAAGCTGCTCTCTATTTGTGCTGGTATTTATAATTCTTTCTCATTTGTAAAGTTTGGTTTATTTTTAGTTCGGAGAGTCTTACTCACAATCTATTTTTCACAAGTACTTCAACAGTCTGCTATTCAACTAGACCACACGCGTTCTACTAAATCATGTCACTTGGATGTTTTGTGTTTTGTATTTACTTACATACATATGTACATATATGTGTGATTAATTATTAAGTTTATTTATTTTTTGTCTTTGAGATACTGCACTGCTGTTATCAACTATTGGTACAATTCTAATACTCACACACAAATAAAACATATTTATGTATGTACATTAGAGTGTTTCAAAATTATTTTCGATTTAGTATAATTCTCAAGATGACCTAAAAAAAAACTGAAACTTTGAGCGACCTGGCGGCAACTGAGAATTCTGCATTTCATCTATTTAGGACTTTCATATCAAAGAATGGTTCAATAACGATAACAGTTTTTATGTGTAACGGAACTTAAGCTATTATTACTTACGACCAAAGAAATATTTTACATGCTTAACAAACTGGGTATTAAAGTTGCTAAGTGGCCACTACACACTATACCCCAAAAAACATTATTTCAAGCTCCAGTGTAGTTTTTAACTCACTTTTTTCACTTTAAATAAAACTATCGCTCATTACATCAACTTTCTACAAGTACATGCGTCAAGTTATATTAATTCAAGTTAACTTCATAACTACACTATTACGTGAAGAATTCTTGCCGTTGACTTTATTACCAAATAGCTCATACACACACACGTTGACTCACCTTCTTATCCTGTCAGCAAAAGATTATTAAACACGACAGTCTTAAGTGCGTACATCAATTACATAGTTTAGAGTTTTGTAGAGAAAAAAAAGAAAGCGAAACCATGCAAAAAACTAAACTTTTATTTCTCATTTTATTTTGCTTTTTTTTTGCAATATCAAATAAATTTTATGCGACAGTTAAAACTATGCAAGGAAGCGAGTTTTGGGACGTGACGTTTAACTCACCTTTATAGTAGATTCGACTTTAAAGCAAACAATATTTGTTCCGATCTGTATCTCAATTGAGGAGTGACCAAACAAAAGGCCGTATTTCCATTTTCAAACATTTTTTCAAGAACCGAAAAAACTACGACAGTGTCAAATAGCCAAAATTTTACTCCAAAATTAGATCATCATTTTTGTTATAATTTTTTTTATGTCCAATATGTAGTTTTTTTGGTCACTCCTCATCTGCTTTCATGTGCATCTTATAACTTTAAACGAGCTAAACTTGTATATTTGTATATCCCGACTATCTCGGGAACCGCTTGGATGAAGACTATCCACTTGGGGGTTTGCCACTTGGGGCGGTTTACAGGGTTGCCACCTATTTCATTTATTTTTAAATTATGAAACAAGATATGCCAATATGCGTATCAAATGAAAGGTATTTTCGGCGACATAGCAACAATTTCAAGTAGGGTTGCCACCTATTTGTATATCCGGTACTATCTCGAGAACCGCTTGACGGATTTCTATGAAATTTGGCATAGAGATAGTATTTGATTTCTAAGACTGCCCACTTTGGTGTTGCCACTTGGGCCGGTTTGTAGAAAGACCTGCCAAAATGGGTATCAAATGAAAGGTATTTTCGGCGACATACTAACTGATATATTTTCAAATAGGGTTGCCAAACAGCGTTACCATTTCACCGCATTGTATTTGTATATTTTGGGATTATATTTGGATTTTTTAGGATAATTTTGGGATCATTTAAGGGTAATTTTTGATAATTTTGGGGCTATTTTGGGATCATTTTGAGTTCAATTTTGGATCATTTTGGTATAATTTTAGGATAATTTTCGGCGGCCGCCGTGGTGTAGCGGTTAAGTGTTCGGCCTTCTACACCAAGTCGTGGCGGTTCGATGCCCGGTAAAAGTAACATCAAAAATTATTTAGAAAAAGAATTTTTCTAAACGGGGTCGCCCCTCGGCAGTAGTTTGGCAAACTCTCCGGGTGTATTTCTGCCATGAGAAGCTTCTCAGCAAAAAATTCATTTGCTTTGCAAGTGCCGTTCGGAGTCGGCAAAAAACTGTAGGTCCCGCCAACTTGTAGGAAAACTCAAAAGCAACACACCACAAGTTGGAAAGAGAAGCTCGGCTAAAAATCTCGTTAGAGGTTATGATAACCTGTTGGTATTTCGCCGCCATTAGTTTTTTTTTTTTTGAGATCATTTAAGGGTCTTTTTGGGGTTATTTAGGGATCATTTTGAGACCACTTTAGGGTCATTTTGAGATAATTTTCGGATCATTTGGTTTCATTTTGGGATCATTTTATGGTCACTTTGGGATAATTTTGAGGGTCATTTTGGGCCATGTTGAGGTCATTTTTGGGTCATTTTGGGATCATTTTGGGATCATTTTGGGATCATTTTAGGGTCATTTTGTTGTCATTTTTGGATCGTTTTTGGGTCATTTAGAGATCTTTTTAGGGTCGTATTGGGATCATTTTGGACTTCTTGACCGATTTCTATGAAATTTGGCATAGAGATAGTATCGTTTTTCATATCGACCCGGCCAAGAGCAAAACACGCGAGGTGACCCTGCCTGATATTTGGGCAAGGCTACACCTCGTGATTTTTTTTATGGAAATATTTCTTTTAATGGTAGTAATACATGTACGAGTTTCAGCTAATCGCACCATAATTGAATAGTTTATTATGGACGTACTTTATAAGGTTTTCGTGAATTAAATAAGAATACGTATAAAAGGTCAATAAAACAAGATATGTCGCATTGTTGTAATGAAGGTTGTTGCCAGAAGTAGGGACAAACCTTACACTATAAAATAAATTTGCTAAATTGGATTGTGTGTTCTAGAAATCATTCATGGTTAGTGAAAGCTTACCATATACGGCATTTTATTTTGATTTTTTTTGCTGCTAAATTTCACCAAGCTTAGGTCACACCTCATAAAGGTAGTCTTATACAACTTTTTCTATCAACATTTAATTTTTTGCTTGTCGGTCGTTCCTACTGCGCTAAATGCCAACTGTCAGGTGGTGCAGTGACATACTGACATTTCGGTTAGTTTAATAGCAAATACAAGCTTACAAAAACAACGAAAAAGTTTAGCTAATAAAAAAAAACTATATGACAGCACAGTAGCGTTCAAGTTTAAATTGGTTGCAATTTTGTTGCTTTTAAGCTAATTCTTCATTACAACAAAATTAGTTGTGAGCCATTTTTTCCTATTAAACTTACGTTTTACTTAGAGGCTATTAACTAGACGTAAATTGAAAACTATAAAATTTTATTTCAGAATGGTGAGATGCAAATGCTCTTGAAGTTTCACCCCCATATTAAAAAAAAATTAAATTGCTTTATAAAGATTTTTAAAATGACGGTTCCATACAATTTTTGAATTATAAGAGCCCAAGTGTGCTTGGTATTACACGCAATCTATTCTAACATAGCCCAACTACATCTAATTGAAATTATCTATAACCCGTTTGAGCACGGAGGGAAATCTATGGACCGAACATCCATAATTATTGATATCACATTAAATAAAAATTGATAATCCTGTCCCATCAATGAATATGGATGTTTCATCAATGCTTTTTTGATAAATCACTATTGAAATGGTATCCATATAAACTATTGATAAATTCTAAATAGTTTAAAAAAAGAAATATTTTATAATTTGAAATCTGGTTTCAGTAAGATTCGAACCCTACTCCTCTGGCACGTTAGCCCAGTATTCTACCATTCGGCTACAGCATATTATACACTTTTTAGAAAAATGTTCAATCATAAGAAATTCAAAAAATTTTGAATTTAAAAAAATGCTCCAACAAGTTGTAAAATTGTTAGGAAATCCATAGTAGAAATTGTTGAGCTATTATGATTATGCGTCCCAAAAAAATTTACATTTCGCCCATATAAATTAATACGCTGTTTATACAATTATTACTATGCAGTAAATATGGATATGGATATACCGACAATAGAAATTCATATCACGACCATAGATATTTACATGCCGTTCGACTATATTAGTATTCTATTCATAATAATATTTCTTAACTCGCTCATTCTGAATGAATAATGCATCAATAGTGATATTGTCACAACATTCAATGCATTTCTCTCAGTGAGTAATTTCAAATATAGTTGTCACTTTTTATAATCCCATTGAGCTCGTCTAAAACTCAACTAGTAACATTTTACCCAGCAGCTCCCATACGATTGTTTTGAGCTCTTGCCCTTACTGAAAAATCTTGTTATTAATGAATTCTCAAGCGATAAAAAATCGCATAAAAAGAGAAATTGATCAGTGCAAAAACCTAGATACAAACATATCTACACTTTTACGTGTTTACCTTTATTTATGGGGCTACATATTTTGTACCTGTTTTCATTCATCAACTTGTCGTCTAAATAAAAAAATCGCACCTAAGAATGTATTAACATTTGACGCACGAGTTTTTTACATCTGTCAGTATCAATCAACCATTGTTCCGCTAGTCTTTAGCAATAACTTTTTTTTTTTATTGACTCAATGAGATAAATTCCATGACAGCATCGCGTGCTCTCTCTTGTCAAAGATAGTGACTGCGATTGCCGTTTCATCAACAGCCGTTGAGAAATACCGTTAGAAAAATTCGTTGGTATTTCAGTGTTTTTATTTGAACGTTTTGTTGATCTGAATATTTTTGTGCTTTTTGGAAGGTGAAGGTTTTTATTTAGATTAAGAGCTTTTTATATTTTGTTATACCCAGATGCTGTAGATTAAGAAAATTTAAAACTTGTTTTAATTAAATAAATAATTAACAAATAAAAAAGAAAACCATTTCTAAAAAAACAAAAAAACTAAATAAAAAAATAAAAAAAAACAAAAAAAAGGACGTGTGGCACTCGGGAACTGCCGCGGTAAAGCTATTGCATATCACTTTTTATCAACTTATGCAATTATAATATTTATGAAAACTCAATGAGCATATTTATGACTTTAGAGCAGTACAGCCTTAACCTGTTAACAGTATAGCCTATACAGCTCCAATTTTATGTAATCGGCCTGCTGCTAATATCAGTACAACGTCACACTGTTCGTAGTATAGCCTAAATGTAGGCAACGCTTACAGATCCAATTTTAATGTTAAGTAATGTACAGCTCCAATTTTATGTAATCGGCCTGCTGCTATTAGTATTAGTACAACGTCATACGCCTAAATGTAGGCAACGCTTATATTTATTTTTGTTAAGTTATGTTGCTAACGCCGAACCTTTTAACAACTTTTTTAACATTAACCTTTTTTTATTTCACTCCCACCGCCAAGGCCTGCGATAAAATCTATGCAATAGCTTAAAAAATAATTAAAAAATATAAATAACATAAATTAAAAGAAAATAGAAGGAAGATACAAAAAAAAAATTAAATGATTTAAAATAAAATAAAGTAAAATATAATTAAATAATACATATACTTATAGTAGAATAAACTAAAAAAATAAAATAAAAAATGATTTCGTTTTCCAACCAAGATCAGTTCTGTTTAAGATTTTGTTATTCAAAACTTATTTTGGGCTCTGTTCTAAGTTCTCGAAATCGAACTGCAAATTACAAACTTAGTTTAATTTGCTACACACAACTGGGTATACAAAGCTCAGTGTTTTTTTAACAGCGGCATTTTTTACTCGTTTGGTTTCATTTGTATTTGCTAGTTATTTAGCATGACACACGTGTGAACTTATCTCTTTAATGCTCTTCCTAGCAGCATGGCGTATACGCAATTTTTCAAAGAAGCGAATACATATGTTTGAGTTTGTATGCCTTCACTGCACCTTCTGTATTTAAGCGACTTTAAAAAATTTATTAACGTTTTCACAGATTGGCATTTATGCCAGGTATATGAAGACATGCATGGATGAAGGGGGTATGTCGCATTCTCACTCAATTTCTGTTTTTGGCATTGGTGAATAGTGGTTATGCAGATCTATATTTCTGTCTTATCAGAACTTGGCTATCGTGAAAATTGTAGAAGATAATTCATGGATGAAGGGGATATGTACACAACTTTTCAATATGAATTGTGGAAGAAGGGGGTATGTGCCGATTTTTTCATATAAAGTACTAAACATAAACATATGCTTTTTATTGCATATTATGCAACGTCTTTTATGGCTTTGCATAATTTTTTGTCAGTTTTCCATAAAGATTCGAAAAAACCTCAAATGTTTAAGCAAAACTTTAAAGCCGATTTTCTCGTTTCACTCAAAATGCGACATACCCCCTTCATCCATGCATGTCTTCATATATGTGCATACCTAAATATGTAGGTCTGACATGTAAATTGATGTGAAGATTTGGTAAATGATCCTATTGAATGTGGTATATGCTCGAAGGTGCTTGTGTATGCTTTTCGTAATCTCTGCGGGTTTATTGTTAACGTTTGTGCTTGAAAATAACTGCAGGTAGTATATTGAAAATCCGTTTAACTGTTCTTTGTTATTATATCAAGAATTTGAATTGATTCGTTTGACGACGCTTTAGTCTGCTGTGATTGATTTCCAACACATCAATGACGTCTAGAAAGTTTTTCCCACAGGTAAAAGTGGTAATGAAATTTTCCGGTTGTATGGAAACTCTTAGAGACTGGAAGTGGGATGATCGATTTTATAGCATATTTGAAAATTTTGGAAATTCAAATTAACATTTTTTTAAATATTTTTCAAAAATATTTAGATAGCCTTTTTACATACGTACAAATAATGTAATATTTCAGTCGATTAAGAAGAAAGAAAAAGAATGAGATTACATTGATCTAAGGACTTGGAATCTGGAATAAGGTTAAAGTAAAAAAAAAAATAAACAAAAAAAAAAACAAAAAAAAAACTGACAAAGAAGATACTTAGAATAAAAGGAAACAAAATAAAATTAAATAAGACCGTGAAAGAAGTTAACTTCTTATCTTAAGAATAATTATAGCTAAATATCATAAATATCAAACTAATTAGAAGAGAGCCAGATAATTCTTATGTCCTTATTATTTTTACTTGTTGGGTTTTAAATTTATTTAGATATAGCTATCCATATTCATTATTCAAAATTCATTTCTATAGGTGGCCACCTAGAAAACTATTCCAAGTAAAATATTCAAACGAAGGAATAAATAAATCACTGTCAGGTAGCAACCCTACCTGAAAATAACTTCGTATTCGTATTGATACGAGTGTTTCTTGATTTTGTCAATGACGAATGATGAAGGTCGATTGACAGCCAACAAGTAGAGAGCAGCGTTGCCGTTTTGTGGGTGATTCCTTCAATTGTGGGGAATCTTGAACGCTTGTGTGTAATTTTCGGAGGAGGCTATATTGGGGAGAATTTCTGGAGAATTTCGTAGTACAAAAATTGGAGCTCCATGAAAAGTCTCACATTTAGCTATATATTGACTTTTTTCGTAAGCATCCTCTATTAAAATTCTAGGCAGTGTTTCCAGAATAGGAGATTTCTCAATTTTATAGGGACGACCATCTTCGTCATTATTGTTTACTCCTATTGGAGGATAGGTATTTGATTTCTCTCCTACCACCCATAACTGGGAGGCATTTCCCTATCCATCAACCTGGAGAAGCACCCTCTAGGGATTTCAGGCTTCTCTCGAGGGATTTTTACTACACTAAGTGGTAAATACTTATATTTCATATGTGGGTTATTTGAGGGATATTTGAAAGTTTTGTGCGGGGAATTGGGGTGAATTTCAGGGAATTTAATTTTTATTGTAGGTAATTTAGAGAATTGCAAACGACAACGCTGGTAATTAGTGAACAAATTCATTCAGCAGCATTATTATACAAAAGCCAATCTTACAACTAAAGTGTGGGCGCGTTAAATAGAGGACCAACCAAACTGCAGCCCGTTTAAGCTGAAGTTGAACTTTTTATTGTTTTCTCATACCTCCCCAAGGCAACGGCTTTAATTAGCCTGTTAATTTGAGCCATGCTTGCTAATGCTACTTATTTGCCCTAGCTATTTTTCAGATACAGAGAGTTATTTCTTTCTACCACACTCAAACCACTGTCAATTGACACCTTTACCGCCTCATTTAAATTATTCATCAATTTGTCCATTTAGACGAAGTGAATTTAACAAGCTCATTTTAGCACGTTGTTCAGCATTTCGTCCCACACCAACGCAACACAAAGTGACAAGCAATTTACTTCATTTGGGCTGTCATTAATCACTGCCTTCTTTGGCTTGGTTTGTTTGTTAAGAGTTAATAGAAAAGTTTAGCGTTTTTCACATTAGCACCGCACTTGGATGTCATAAACGTGCAGTGTGTTTCAAAGTATTTATGTATGTATGTTGTAGTGAATGTTTTGCACATGTCGGTCAGATCAAACTTTTTACCAGTAATGTGCTAGCTATCTTTATGACCACTCCATGAAAACAACAACTAATCAGACTAATTTATTTTTTGTGCTGCTATAGCAGTGGTCGTAATTGCCAATACTCATTCATACAATGTGTTTGAGGTCGCACGTGTTTTTTGTTGGAATTTGAGCTACCAGTTTTTGTATATCTTCCGTTTAGAGCGGAAATAAAAACTTAAATGATAGAAAATTTATTTATACGATCAAATTTATATCATCATCATCATTTATTGGCGCTAAACCGGGTAAGCGATTTGGACCATTTCGTATCAAAGCACGCCAGTCGTTCCTATTTAGCGATAACTGACGCCAATTGGAAATCCCAAGGGAGTTCAAGTCATCCTCCACTTGTTGTTTCCATTTCAGTCGAGGACTTCCCCTTCCTCTGCTGCCGAATTCGGGTGTCGATAGGAAAGCCTTCTGTGCTGGAGCCTCCTTGGCCATTCGCATAACATGACCCAGCCAGCGGAACCTTTGGGCTTTAATTTGCTGAACTATGTTCAGGTCTGCTAAATTTCCTTCGATACTCGCCATTGACATCAAGGGAAGGACCATAAATCTTCCGGATAACTTTTCTCTCAAATACTCCAAGTGCCATCTCATCTTATCTTGACACTGTCCATGATTCCGAGCCGTACATCAGGACTGCTATGATGAGAAGCTTATAGAGCGTGATCTTTGTTTGCCGAGAGATCATTTTACTTCTCAATTGCCTACTAAGTCCAGAGTAACACTTGTTGGCAAGAGTGATTCTACGTTGGATCAAAAAGCAGAAATTTATCTCAAAACAAATAAAAGTTTAACGAAGCTTTAATTTGGGAATTGATAGATGATAAAGTTATCAAGACTATTACTTTCTCTAAACTAATCTAGATAACAGGACCAAAAAAAAAAACATTAAATAATAATAAATAAGTAATAAAATAAAATAAAAAATAAAAAATAAAATAAATTAAAATTAAATAAACTAAAATAAAATAAAATAAAATAAAATAGAACAAAATAAAATAAAATAAAATAAAGTAAAAAAAAAATAAATATATAAAAAATAGAATAAAACAAGTAAGGAAGTCTAAGTTCGGATGAACCGCATATTAAATACCCTGAGATAATTTTCAGGACGGGATAACAATGATATAGGCCCTAGGAGGATTTACCTAAAGTTTTTACTATCTTATCTATTTACCTTACTGAATTATGACAGTTTATGTGATTTTCGAAATATTCCATATCGAAAGTGGGCGTGGTCGGGAAGCGATCTTGTCCAATTATCACCTATATTGCTAGTATATGTTGTGCCAAATTTCATGAGTCTGAGGTAATCAGTTTAAAAGTTTTGACTATTCCAAAATGCCTCCCTCTAACCATTTATCAAAAAATCATAATTGAATGATTGGGGGGTTCATCCTACCAAACTAAATCATTTTAGCCTTTTCCGTTACCGAATTATGTCAATTTATGTGATTTTCGAAATTTTCCAGATCGATAGTGGGCGTGGTCGGGAAGCGATTTCGTCCAATTACATCAGGTATGCTCCCTATTATGCTAGTATATCTTGTACCAATTTCTTCGTTCTATCGTAATCAGTTTAAAAGTTATGACCCGTGAAATTTTCAAATATGCCTCCTTGAAAAATGGGAGACGCCACGCCTACTTTAAAAATTTATCTAAAAATCATAATAGAATGACTAGGTGGTTCATCCTACCAAACTATATCATTTTAGCCATTTTCGTTACCGAATTATATCAATTTAGGTGACTTTCGAAGATTTCGATATCGAAAGTGGGCGTGGTTGGAGAGAGATTTTTTCCAATTTCATCAGCTATACCCCCAACGATACTAGTATGCTTTGTGTCAAATTCCATCTTTCTATCGTAATCAGTTTAAAAGTTACGACCAGTCGAATTTTCAAAAATGCCTCCCTTAAAAGTGGGCGGGGCCACGCCCACTTTAGAAAATTTATCAAAAAATTATTATATAATGACTAGGGGGATTCACCTATAAAATTGTATCATTTCAGCCATTTCAGCTACCGAGATATATCAATTTATGTGATTTTCGAAATATTTGATATCGAAAAAGGGGGCGTGGTTATTATCCGATTTCGCCCATTTTCAATAGCAACCTAACTTGGCCAAAATGTAACCTGTATATAAAATTTCATGCAAATATCTCAGTTTTTCCTCAAGTTATCGTGTACAAAGACGGACGGACGGACGGACATGCCTTAATGAACTCCTCTTTTCAACCAATGAACTTTCATATATGGAACTCTATATCTATCTCGATTATTTTATGTCGTTACGTACCAACGTTATGTGAACAAAATTAATATACCCTTGTACTAGTACTAGTACGCTGGGTAGAAAAAAGAGAGAATATATAAAAATAAATTAAAAAAAGAAAAGATTAAAAAATAAAAATAAAAACAAATAAAATGAAGTAAATAAAAATAAAAAGATGATAAAAAAATTTTAAAGACAACCTTTATATGAATTCTGTCAAAAAGCCTCAGCAAATTTGTCGTTAAACAAAGACATGGTGGTTTCGGTGTTTTTGGTTTTGAAATTTTAGTCATACCAATTGTAATAAATTTTTGAGATTTGAAAATATAAAGGTGGGGTGCATTTAAAGCCTATTAATTGCACTATTATTATTTTATTTTTAGTTTTGGTGATTCCTATCGGAAATTTGATTTTTAAATATGGTACTGTCACGGTTGCTTTAACTAAATGCTAAGTTTCAAGTTTCTAGGTTACCTGGAAGTTGGTCAAAAGTCGACCACAAAATTCTCAACTTCAAATTAGTTTTCGAAATATCTCGATTCGTGCACCACCTACTGGAATTGTTTTGACGAGGGATTGCATTGTCATCGGGTTGTGACAAATGTGTAAAGTTTCAAGTCTCAAACTAATCTGGAAGTTACTAAAAATCGATCGCAAAAGTCCAGGAGTCTTCTAATTGTTTTTTTTTTTAAAGATTTGCAATTATATAGACCAGTCTGCCATCTATCGGAATTTTGATTTTTACTATTTGTAGTGTCACTGTTCCCTCAATTTAGTGCCAAGTTTCAAGTTCCTAGGGTACCTGGAAGTTGGTCGAAAGTCGATCACAAAATTCTCAACTTTAAATGAGTTTTCGAAATATCTCGATCCGTGCACCACCTACCGGAATTGTTTTGCACTGTCATGGGGTTGTGACAAATCTGTAAAGTTTCAAGTCTCTAACTAACCTGGAAGTTACTAAAAATCGATCGCAAAATTCCAGGACTCTTTTAATATTTTTTGTAATTATCTCGACCAGTGTGACATCTAGCGGAATTTCTTGTACAACAGTTTGTATTGTCTTCAATTGTTCATATGTATGCAAATTTTCAATAATCTAGCTTACCGGGAAGCTCCTCAAATATGCGTCCAAAATTTCAATTTGAAATGAATTTACAGTATTTCTTGATCCGTGCGCCACCTAGCGGATACTTTTTTCGTTCACATTGCATTATCACAGAGCCCCGAACTATGTTCCAAGTTTCAAGTGTCTAGCTCAACGGGAAGCTACCTAAAAAGACTTTGCAAGATTCCGAAATTTCGTATGAAAAGGGTGGTGCAAACAAGAAAGCGACTTAATATAAAGGTTTTAAAAAAATAAAATATGCAAAAATAAACTCAAATAAAGTAAAAAAAAAAATTTAAAATAATAAAACCAAAATTCGTTTATCGGAACAATCGATTGTATGTGGGCTATTGTGAAATTTCACGTTCACACTCATCTCGTCATCCTGATCATTTCGGTATACTTATTGATGGGTCCATTTCTTCTTTTCCTCATACTTAAAAACATCACACATTATTTGTGAGAAAATGTTCGAAGTCCATGTTAATATAACAAATTTGTTGAAAGAAAATGTTCCAAGTCCAAAATGTGCTCATAACTTTGCATTTACTTTATTTTGAAATATTCTGATAGCTGATATATGTATAAGGTTTGTTTATTGACCAAAAAATAGTTCAGAGCAGAGGGTGAATTCTGGTTCTATGATATGATAACGTGAAAAAAAATTTGTATGAATTTGAAGTTTCTTTTCACAAATTTTGTATGAAAAATCTTTTCATTTTATCATTTCATAGAACCAGAATTCACCCCCAGGTTAGAGCAGAGCAGAGCAGGGCAGCTGTCAAAATAGAAATAGAGCAACTTAGAGCAACTCAGAGCAGAAATGCCATGAAACACTTGAATCTCGATAGTTTCTTTTTATACCCAGCGTACTAGTACTAGTACAAGGGTATATTAATTTTGTTCACATAACGGTAGTTTGTAACGGCACAAAATAATCGAGATAGATATAGAGTTCCATATATGAAAGTTCTTAGACTGAAAAGAGGAGTTCAATAAGCCATGTCCGTCCGTCTGTCCGTCCGTCCGTCTGTGTACACGATAACTTGAGTAAAAAATGAGATATTAGCATGAAATTTTGTATACCGGTTACTTTCTGGCCAAGGTAGGTTGTTATTGAAAATCACACAAATTGACATATCTCGGCAGCTGAAAATTATATAATTTATAGGTAAATCCCCCTGGTTATTCTCTTATGATTTTTCCATAAATTTTTTGGAGTGGGCGTGGCACCTCCCACTTTTAAGGGAAGCATTTTTGAAAATTTGACCGGTCGTAACTCTTAAACTGATTACGATAGAACCATGGAATTTGGCACAAAGCATACTAGTATCGTTTTGAGTATACCTGATGAAATTGGATAAAATCGCCCTCCAACCATGCTCACTTTCGTTATCGAAAATTTCGAAAATCACCTAAATTTACATAATTCGGTAACGCAAATGGTTAAAATGATATAATTTTATAGGTGAATCCTCCTGGTCATCATATAATGATTTTTTAATTTTTTTTTCAAAAGTAGGCGTGGCCCCGCCCACTTTTAAGGGAGTATTTTTGAAAATTCGACTGGTCGTAACTTTTAAACTGATTAGGGTAGAACGATGAAATTTGGCACAAAGCATACCAGTATCGTTGGGAGTATACCTGATGAAACTGAAAAAATCGCTCTCCAACCACGCCCACTTTCGATTTCGAAAATCACATAAATTGACATAATTCGGTAACGGAATTGGCTGAAATGATATAGTTTGGTAGGATGAACCGAATGACTACTCTTATGATTTTTTCATAAATTTTTAAAAGTAGGCGTGGCATCGCCCACTATTCAGGGAGGCAAATTTGAAAATTTCACGGGTCATAACATTTAAACTGATTACGGTAGAACGATGAAATTGGTACAAGCATACCTGATGTAATTGGACGAAATCGCTTCACGACCACGCCCACTTTCGATATGGAAAATTTCGAAAATCACATAAATTGACATAATTCGGTAAGGTAAATAGCTAAGATAGTAAAAACTTTAGATAAATCCTCCTAGAGCCTATATCATTGTTATCCCGTTCTGAAAATTGCCGCTGGGTATGTAATGTTCGGTTCACCCGAACTTAGACTTCCTTACTTGTTGTTTGTTTTTTTTTTTGTTTAAATCTTCAAAATTAATTCAAATTCACGTATACAAAACCATTGATTTTCTTGCAAGCTAATTTTTTTGAAGTTTTCAAAAACTTATTTTTTCCTGACTGACAATTACTTCTGTGCTCTAACTTACTCCATAAAAAACAGCTAGAGCAGAAATTTGTGATCTGGATTACTCTAGTTTTGTTTTGAGCGTACTCATGAAACAAAAGATAGAGCAACCTAGAGCAAGAAAAGTGTTCGTTAAACACAATTTTGTGAAATATCTCAATCTGGCATAAGCTAGAGCAGCCCAATAAACAAACCTATAAGCAAGTTGAACTAAAGGAAAAACTTGCATTTTTCGATTTTAAAAATATTCACAAAAAAAAAGTTAGGCGCGTTTTTTCGTCTCCAGAACAATTACGATAAATTGACTAAGCACATTTGCCCACGAAGCCAGCGTTATGCTATATGAAGTTATCGTGTACACCATGGCATATGAGTAACATTCAATTAAGTGCGAATCGCCCAACCTAAATGCCACAGCGAATCACAGACAATTCCAGTGCAAAGAACGACAAAACTGTGCTAAAATCTTTGTACACTTTGCCAAATTGACACAATTACACACATACAAACAAACAAAGCAAGCGACATTGGTCAATTTTATCTAGACGACTTGACACTGAATAAACCAATTAGAAATGTGAACTACAAAGAAGCGACGGACAAATGTAAATGTAGCAAATGATTCACATAATCAAGGTTCAAATGAAGACAAGGCAAAATGAAGTTGAAGGAAACGAAATTAAGAAAATTAGTTGCAAAAGAATTCACAGCCCATTACACAAAATTTTCATCAACTGTGCATGTATGCTGTTGTTGTTGTAGTTTCTCATTCCTAGCAATTGCATCTCGAACTTGCTGCTGCTTGTATGCTTATGATAAATGTGTTTCAAAGATTAAAGTCCAATGTGCGTGCAACATACGAATGAGCAACAGAAATACGACTAAATAAATAGCATAAAAGATTACTAAGTTTTTTTTGGTGACATTGGAAATTGAATTGTCAAAGTTTTTGTGTAGGTCAAGGGAGCGAATGGTAAATTAATTCAGGCGCAATGTGTTAAATTGAAAATGTGAACAAATAAAAATGCGAACAAAAATTGGAGATTATAAGGGTTATAAGATGTTTGGTTTATCAATAAAACTTTGCGGCTGACAAAAAGTTTTGAGACCATGGCTAACTTCGAAATGCGAGCTATGGAGGGCTGACCTGCTTTTATTGTTAGGAGAATTATATTACTTAGATGTCTGAAGCTAAAAGAAATTCCAGAAAACGCATTATGATGGATGCACACGAGCCAGCTCAAGTTTTATTTTCACAATAGGGATAATTTGGAAATATCTATCCCAAACTTTAAGTATATTTTATTTTGAGATGACAGGAGGACAAAACACACATATATTAAATTGAAAAATGTAAACAACGTCTTCTTCTTCCTATTTTCTACTGAAAATATTTTTCACAAAGCTGTCATGTATTTAGAGAACTAACGAAAAAAATATCCGCTAGGTGGCGCACGTACATATGTATATACATATATGGTATATTCATTAAAAATTTAAATTTTGGACTAGACGGCGCACTGATCGAAATTATTTGAAATCCTTGAAAAGAGGTGGGGAATCTTGCGATCTATTTTTGAGCAACTTCCCAGTAAGCTATAGACTTGAGATGGTGCATTTAAGCTAGAGCTTGAAGCTTGATGCTTTTTTCAGAGTCCAGTGACAGTGCAATTCTCCATCAAAAAAATTCCGGTATCTGGCGCACGTATCAAGCTATTTAGAAAGTTTGTTTTGATTTTTAACTAATTTCCTGGCATAAGTTGAACTCCCATTTCCGATAGGTGGCGCGCTGGTCGAGATGATTGAAATCTCTAAAACCAAAGAGAAAATCATACGATCGATTTCGGAGTAATTTCCCGGAGAAATTGGGAATCTCTGAAAAGTAGAGGGAATCTTTCGATCGATTTTTGGTAGCTAGAAACTTAGGACTTGACAAATTAAAAAAAAAAAACTCCGCAAATGCAATACGGCTATTTCGAAAACTCGTTAGAAATTGGAAATCTTCCTATCAACTTTTAACAAATTTCCTGATGACCTAGGGAAACTTAGCATACAATTCAGCACTCGATGAAAATATCATTTGTAAACTCTATATTACTACTTTTCAATATTCATTATCATCATCATTTATTGCCGCTTAGCCGCCTAGGGTCGATTTTGGCCGTTTCGTATCAAAGCCAGCCAGTCGTTCCTTTTCAACATATATTTTGGTTGATATAAATATATAACGATATGACCAACTCACTTTCAATTCTTATCCATTACCAGCTCAATTTTCTCTGTGTGTAGCGACAACTGACACCAGTTGGAATGACCAAGGGAGTTCAAGTCATCCTCCACTTATTGTTTCCATCTCAGTCGAGGCCTCCCCCTTCCTATGCTGCCGAATTCGGGTGTTGGTAAGAGCTTCTTTGTTCATTCGCATAACATGACCCAACAAGCGAAAAGCGCGGTCCGCTTTGTTCCATAATCTTCGTTTTTTATTTAAATTATTTTTACCTTTTTAGTGCAATATTCTTTAAAAGCGCGTGTTTTCGCTTTTTAAACTATATTTATTTTTACTTTTTAGTTAAGGGTGTTATGAAGTAATCGATATATATGTATATCGAAGTATACCGCAGTGCAAACGAAACCTCTGGGCCTCCACTTTCGTTTGATACCCATATTGTAGGCAATTTTCAATATTATTGGACAACCTCATTTTGACCGATAAGTCAGTTATCTATAAATATATCGAAATATTCCTTGGTTTAAATAAAAGAAACCTGTGGACCTTCCTTTTCGTTTGATATAGGTAGTAGGCATTATGACCGATAACTTAGTTATCGATAAATATATCGAAGTCCAAATGCAACCTCCTATCGTTTGACACCCACATTGAAGGCACATTTCAAGGTTTTTGTGACAGTCATATGCCACTATCGGGTAGACTGAAGTAGAGTTACATACAAACAAGCAAAAATACATATGAATGTATGTACAAGTAAAGCTAATGAAAGCGCAGTAAAGAAACTAGCATTATGTGGGAAAAGCGTCGAGCGCTCGATATACGAAAATTATGGGACAAAGCGGACCACGCTTTTTCCACAATACTACTGTGTAGGGTTTTTAAAATTATTTTCAAATTTTTAGATCAATACTCTCTAAAAGCGTGAGTTTTAGTTTTTTTAAACTATATTTATTTTTTACTTTTTAGTCAAATGTCCTAGGAAATTATCGATAAATATATCGAAAAATACAGCAGTCCAAACCAAACCTCTGGACTTCCACTTTCGTTTGATACCCATATTGTTAGGGAATTTTAAGGCATTTGGCCTCAGATTTTGACAATAACGCAGTTATCGATAAATTTATCGAAATATATCGATGTCCAAATGAGACCTGGGGCCTTCACCTTTCGTTTGATACCCATATTGTAGGGAATTTTTTAGGTTTTTGGGCAACCACATTTTGACCGATAACTCAGTTATCGATAAATTTATCAAAATATGTCGATGTCCAAGTGAAACCTGGGGCCCTCACCTTTCGTTTGATACCCATATTGTAGGGATTTTCTTAGGTTTTTGGGCCTTCATATTTTGACCGATAACTCAGTTATCGATAAATTTATCGAAATATGTCGATGTCCAAATGAAACCTGGGGCCCTCCCCTTTCGTTTGATCCCATATTGTACGGGAATTTTTCAGGTTTTTGGGCAATCATATTTTGACCGATAACTCAGTTATCGATAAATTTATCGAAATATGTCGATGTCCAAATAAAACCTGGGGCCTTCACCTTTCGTTTGATACCCATATTGTAGGGATTTTTTTAGGTTTTTGGGCAATCATATTTTGACCGAAAACTCAGTTGTCGATAAATTTATCGAAATATATCGAAGTCCAAATGAAACCTGGGGCCCACATTTTGACCGATAACTCAGTTATCGATAAATTTATCGAAATATGTCGATGTCCAAGTGAAACATGGGGACTTCACCTTTCGTTTGATGCCCATATTGTAGGAAATTTTTTAGGCCTTTGGGCCTTCATATTTTGATATGTCGATGTCCAAGATAAATTTATCGAAATATGTCGATGTCCAAATAAAACCTGGGGCCTTCACCTTTCGTTTGATACCCATATTGTAGGGATTTTTTTAGGTTTTTGGGCAATCATATTTTGACCGATAACTCAGTTATCGATAAATTTATCGAAATATGTCGATGTCCAAATAAAACCTGGGGCCTTCACCTTTCGTTTGCTACCCATATTGTAGGGATTTTTTTAGGTTTTTGGGCAATCATATTTTGACCGATAACTCAGTTGTCGATAAATTTATCGCAATATATCGAAGTCTAAATGAAACCTGGGGCCTTCACCTTTCGTTTGATACCCATATTGTAGGGATTTTTTTAGGTCTTTGGGCAATCATATTTTGACCGATAACTCAGTTATCGATAAATTTATCGAAATATATCGAAGTCCAAATGAAACCTGGGCCCACATTTTGACCGATAACTCAGTTATCGATAAATTTATCGAAATATGTCGATGTCCAAGTGAAACATGGGGACTTCACCTTTCGTTTGATGCCCATATTGTAGGAAATTTTTTAGGCCTTTGGGCCTTCATATTTTGATATGTCGATGTCCAAGATAAATTTATCGAAATATGTCGATGTCCAAATAAAACCTGGGGCCTTCACCTTTCGTTTGATACCCATATTGTAGGGATTTTTTTAGGTTTTTGGGCAATCATATTTTGACCGATAACTCAGTTATCGATAAATTTATCGAAATATGTCGATGTCCAAATAAAACCTGGGGCCTTCACCTTTCGTTTGCTACCCATATTGTAGGGATTTTTTTAGGTTTTTGGGCAATCATATTTTGACCGATAACTCAGTTGTCGATAAATTTATCGCAATATATCGAAGTCTAAATGAAACCTGGGGCCTTCACCTTTCGTTTGATACCCATATTGTAGGGATTTTTTTAGGTTTTTGGGCAATCATATTTTGACCGATAACTCAGTTATCGATAAATTTATCGAAATATATCGAAGTCCAAATGAAACCTGGGCCCACATTTTGACCGATAACTCAGTTATCGATAAATTTATCGAAATATGTCGATGTCCAAGTGAAACATGGGGACTTCACCTTTCGTTTGATGCCCATATTGTAGGAAATTTTTTAGGCCTTTGGGCCTTCATATTTTGAAATGTCGATGTCCAAGATAAATTTATCGAAATATGTCGATGTCCAAATAAAACCTGGGGCCTTCACCTTTCGTTTGATACCCATATTGTAGGGATTTTTTTAGGTTTTTGGGCAATCATATTTTGACCGATAACTCAGTTATCGATAAATTTATCGAAATATATCGAAGTCTAAATGAAACCTGGGGCCTTCAGCTTTCGTTTGATACCCATATTGTAGGGACTTTTTTTAGGTTTTTGGGCAATCATATTTTGACCGATAACTCAGTTATCGATAAATTTATCGAAATATATCGAAGTCCAAATGAAACCTGGGGCCCACATTTTGACCGATAACTCAGTTATCGATAAATTTATCGAAATATGTCGATGTCCAAGTGAAACATGGGGACTTCACCTTTCGTTTGATGCCCATATTGTAGGAAATTTTTTAGGCCTTTGGGCCTTCATATTTTGATATGTCGATGTCCAAGATAAATTTATCGAAATATGTCGATGTCCAAATAAAACCTGGGGCCTTCACCTTTCGTTTGATACCCATATTGTAGGGAATTTTTCAGGTTTTTGGGCAATCATATTTTGACCGATAACTCACTTATCGATAAATTTATCGAAATATGTCGATGTCCAAAAGAGACCTGGGGCCTTCACCTTTCGTTTGATACCCATATTGTAGGGATTTTTTCAGGTTTTTGGGCAATCATATTTTGACCGATAACTCAGTTATCGATAAATTTATCGAAATATGTCGATGTCCAAATAAAACCTGGGGCCTTCACCTTTCGTTTGATACCCATATTGTAGGGATTTTTTTTAGGTTTTTGGGCAATCATATTTTGACCGATAACTCAGTTATCGATAAATTTATCGAAATATATCGAAGTCCAAATGAATCCTGGGGCGTTCCCCTTTCGTTTGATACCCATATTTTAGGGACATTTTACGGTTTTTGGGCCACTGGGGCTAAAACCGAACGAGAGTTACATACATACAAGCAAGCAAGCAAACAAACAAATATATAAGTGAACCTAATAAAAGCGTGGTAAAAATATGTTTTTATTTTTATTTCGTATTTGTATTCCTTTATACAAAATTAAGACTTATTCGTCATCACATAAAACTCGTGGAATTTGTATATAGTACAATTTCTGTATCGAGTTCTTCATATTACTAAGTAGTAATTACTACTTAGACACTGAGTACATTTCGGGTATTAGGTAGTAATAGTAGTAGTAGTAGTAGTAATAGTCAGTATCGATACTTTTAAGAATCGGGTACTGTCGATACTTTTCAGCATCGAGTACTGAGTACTTTTGGAATAGATACTGCCCAACACTAACTTTATCGCGGGCTTGGCACCTAAAAAAAAAACAGTAACGTATAAAAGGTTCGAAAAGGTTCGCAAAGGTTCGAAAAGGTTCGCAAAGGTTCGAAAAGGTTCGGTGTTAGCAACAGGCCGAATACATAAAATTGGATCTCTATCATAAAGTTAAGGTTAAAGTTAAAGTTAAAGTTAAGGTTAAGGTTAAGGTTAAGGTTAAGGTTAAGGTTAAGGTTAAGGTTAAGGTTAAGGTTAAGGTTAAGGTTAAGGTTAAGGTTAAGGTTAAGGTTAAGGTTAAGGTTAAGGTTAAGGTTAAGGTTAAGGTTAAGGTTAAGGTTAAGGTTAAGGTTAAGGTTAAGGTTAAGGTTAAGGTTAAGGTTAAGGTTAAGGTTAAGGTTAAGGTTAAGGTTAAGGTTAAGGTTAAGGTTAAGGTTAAGGTTAAGGTTAAGGTTAAGGTTAAGGTTAAGGTTAAGGTTAAGGTTAAGGTTAAGGTTAAGGTTAAGGTTAAGGTTAAGGTTAAGGTTAAGGTTAAGGTTAAGGTTAAGGTTAAGGTTAAGGTTAAGGTTAAGGTTAAGGTTAAGGTTAAGGTTAAGGTTAAGGTTAAGGTTAAGGTTAAGGTTAAGGTTAAGGTTAAGGTTAAGGTTAAGGTTAAGGTTAAGGTTAAGGTTAAGGTTAAGGTTAAGGTTAAGGTTAAGGTTAAGGTTAAGGTTAAGGTTAAGGTTACGGTTACGGTTAAGGCTAAGGTTAAGGTTAAGGTTAAGGTTAAGGTTAAGGTTAAGGTTAAGGTTAAGGTTAAGGTTAAGGTTAAGGTTAAGGTTAAGGTTAAGGTTAAGGTTAAGGTTAAGGTTAAGGTTAAGGTTAAGGTTAAGGTTAAGGTTAAGGTTAAGGTTAAGGTTAAGGTTAAGGTTAAGGTTAAGGTTAAGGTTAAGGTTAAGGTTAAGGTTAAGGTTAAGGTTAAGGTTAAGGTTAAGGTTAAGGTTAAGGTTAAGGTTAAGGTTAAGGTTAAGGTTAAGGTTAAGGTTAAGGTTAAGGTTAAGGTTAAGGTTAAGGTTAAGGTTAAGGTTAAGGTTAAGGTTAAGGTTAAGGTTAAGGTTAAGGTTAAGGTTAAGGTTAAGGTTAAGGTTAAGGTTAAGGTTAAGGTTAAGGTTAAGGTTAAGGTTAAGGTTAAGGTTAAGGTTAAGGTTAAGGTTAAGGTTAAGGTTAAGGTTAAGGTTAAGGTTAAGGTTAAGGTTAAGGTTAAGGTTAAGGTTAAGGTTAAGGTTAAGGTTAAGGTTAAGGTTAAGGTTAAGGTTAAGGTTAAGGTTAAGGTTAAGGTTAAGGTTAAGGTTAAGGTTAAGGTTAAGGTTAAGGTTAAGGTTAAGGTTAAGGTTAAGGTTAGGTTAAGGTTAAGGTTAAGGTAAGGTTAAGGTTAAGGTTAAGGTTAAGGTTAAGGTTAAGGTTAAGGTTAAGGTTAGAATTAGGGTTAAGGTTCAGGATAAGGTTAAGGTTACGGTTACGGTTAAGGTTAAGGTTAAGGTTAAGGTTAAGGTTAAGGTTAAGGTTAAGGTTAAGGTTAAGGTTAAGGTTAAGGTTAAGGTTAAGGTTAAGGTTAAGGTTAAGGTTAAGGTTAAGGTTAAGGTTAAGGTTAAGGTTAAGGTTAAGGTTAAGGTTAAGGTTAAGGTTAAGGTTAAGGTTAAGGTTAAGGTTAAGGTTAAGGTTAAGTTAAGGTTAAGGTTAAGGTTAAGGTTAAGGTTAGGTTAAGGGTTAAGGTTAAGGTTAATGTTAAGTTTAAGGTTAAGGTTAAGGTTAAGGTTAAGGTTAAGGTTAAGGTTAAGGTTAAGGTTAAGGTTAAGGTTAAGGTTAAGGTTAAGGTTAAGGTTAAGGTTAAGGTTAAGGTTAAGGTTAAGGTTAAGGTTAAGGTTACGGTTACGGTTACGGTTAAGGTTAAGGTTAAGGTTAAGGTTAAGGTTAATGTTAAGGTTAAGGTTAAGGTTAAGGTTAAGGTTAAGGTTAAGGTTGAGGTTAAGGTTAAGGTTAAGGTTAAGGTTAAGGTTAAGGTTAAGGTTAAGGTTAAGGTTAAGGTTAAGGTTAAGGTTAAGGTTAAGGTTAAGGTTAAGGTTAAGGTTAAGGTTAAGGTTAAGGTTAAGGTTAAGGTTAAGGTTAAGGTTAAGGTTAAGGTTAAGGTTAAGGTTAAGGTTAAGGTTAAGGTTAAGGTTAAGGTTAAGGTTAAGGTTAAGGTTAAGGTTAAGGTTAAGGTTAAGGTTAAGGTTAAGGTTAAGGTTAAGGTTAAGGTTAAGGTTAAGGTTAAGGTTAAGTAAGGTTAAG
>CAXKVI010000001.1:47062902-47085402 GCA_964058755.1 Campiglossa producta | reverse complement strand
AAAACTCAAGAAAAACCCTCGTCTTTAACAAAGATATCGTCATTCCGGCTCATTATTTGAATTTTCATCACTTAAAATAATAGGTTTAAAATGGCCCACAATGGCCTTAGGCAAAGTCTTTGTACAAGTAGGTCAATGCGAAATTTTCGAGCCTTATAATACATTTACACTGCACCAAATGCGTCGCATTTGGCGAAGTTATTTCGAGAAAGTTTGTCCGCAGAATGAATTTGTTTGCCAAATTAGATGAATTTAATTTAATTTGACCTAATTTGGTGATCAAATTCAATCTGCGGATGAACGGTCTCGAAAAAACTTGGCTAAAATTGACGCATTTGGTGCAGTGTAAATGTAGCTTTAAAGTATGCAAAATTTTCGAAAAAGCCGCTGAATACCAAAATCAAAGCTATATTTAGGGAATTTTAACTATCAAGATGAGTTATGGTGTATATATAGTAAAATGGATTACAGATTAAAACCTATATCCCCCACTGAACAATGTTTTCAATAGTGCATAATTTTAGGCGCAGTTGATGTTGACAAAATTAATTCAGTATTTTCAGTGTAAGAAAAAACATGATAAAGGTAGTAAAAAATAAAGCTTTCAATAACTTCCAACAAATTTTATAAATAACAAAATTGCTCATACAAACAACTGCGTTTAATATTAATATTTAACATACATACCTTTAAGCTAATTGAAGTAATTAAAAGTGCTTGCATTGGGTACAGCATGCAGCACATTGATAAAGATTAAAGTGAAAAAAAGTTTTCAATTTATGTTGAAAGAGTAAACAGAAGTAGAAGAGAATCAATTTACTGATTGCTATATGCATTTGTAGTACATATTGACATACTATTTGTATGTAAGTGCTTATCATGTGCAGTGAAATTTTACTAGATCAATTAGCAGTGTAATCTGGAGTCACTAATTTCGTTATTGCAGGTAATAAATATATTTGATAATGCATGAAAATATTAAATTTCGAAATTTAAGGAAACAAGTCTTTAAATTAAGGAAAATGTTACTTATGTTAAGGAAGCCATGTCTTTGGAGCTAATTAAGGGAAATTTTCCTTGAAATAAGGAAACTAATTTTTGATGCTAGTATGCCTTGTGTCAAATTTCATGATTCTACCATAATCAGTTTAAAAGTTATAACCACACTGAACCAAAAAAGTTCATGTATCCAATGAAAAAGTACATAGATTTTAAGAATTGTTCGTTAAAACCTCTCCAAAGAACTTTTTCGTAGAAATTTACGAACATTTCCTAGAATATAAGTACTTTTTCGTAAAATATGTAAACAAATCCACAGAAAGCATGTATTCATTCATAAATTGTAAGAAAATTTTCTTAGATTCTATGAATTTTTTTTTATATTTTAAGAAAAACCAGCGCGAACTTCTATGAAACTTTGTTCGTAAAAAACATGTACGTTTTTGGATCAGTGCAGTCGAATTTTCAAAAATGCCTCCCTTAAAAGTGGGTGATGCCTCTCCCACTTTAAAAAATGTGTAAAAAAATCATAAAAGAATGACTAGGTAGTTCTTCCTACCAAGCTATGTCATTTTATCCATTTTCGATACCGATTTATGTCAATTTAGGTGATTTTGGAAATTTTCGATATCTAAAGGGGGCGTGGTTGGAGGGCAATTTTGTCCAATTTCATCATATTTAATAGCCCGTATAAAAACTGACACAGTACAAGCTTAATGCTAAGCTAATGATATTAACTCAGGCGCGACTTTCGGTTTAAAAACAACGAAAAAATTTAATTTAGTCTGTTCGTGGCTGTAGTCGAAATAGAACTGGGTGAGAATTTCTGTGCAACAGCCGGCTGGGTATGGGATCTAGCCAGGATTGAGACATACTTAAAAAAACTACGTCCCCCGTTTTTCGAAGTTAGCTTCCAAAATTTAGTTATTAGCTTTCGAAAATCGAAATTAGACCCTGCTTGACTTCCTTGTTCGATTGGTATACATTTTTTTATAACGGCATGAAGTTTTTCGAAATCAGTTGAAAATATTTTAAGATTAAAAGGGTCTAATTTCGAACTTCGACATCCGATAACTAAATTATGTAGGCTAACTTCGAAAAAACGGGGTACGTAGTTTTTGTATTTACGCATGTCTCAATCTCTTCGAAAAAGTTGGTTAGATCCCATACCCAGAAAAGAGTATTGTTTAAAGTTGAACGACAGCTGATTTACTAGACCGAATATGACAACCGAAACACAGCCCGATAATCTTGGCTTAGAATTTTTTCAAGAACAAATTTTTAATTTCCTGGAAAAAATGTATTCGCTTTATAAATGTTTGCGAAAACTATGGAAAAACTGTCCTTCAACTCTTCTGTTTCCAAGATTTTTATACAATTCTGAATTAAAAATTTAAATTAACATACACTGCAAATCACAGAGTGGCGGGCCATTTTCTCAACACAATACCTTTTAATATATTATTGATAATAATTTTTTCCTGTACAAAAATAAGGTCTGGAACATTTCTTCGGCACTGGAAATTTGCCCCCTTAAAATATGCAACGCATTTTGTGATAAACCTCATACTTGGTATTTCTCTCTGTTTGCAAAATCAGGTGCCTTAAAAATGTAATTTTGGTAATCTTTTTAAGTAAGGTGCTTAACAAATCTGTATTTTTACAGATATAGAAATATGAAGAATATTTAACCAAAAAACCATTTGTTTAATAAAATAAAATTTGTTTGCGTGCGGCTTCTGATTTAGGGTAGAGCGTACTAAAAATGTATGTAAAAAAGTTTTGGTTCGAAATTTGATATAAATACCCTCTATATTGGTGCGTTTTAGCCTGAATAACATGTGTGCGAAGTTTTATTGTTCTAGAATAACTGTAATCCGTGCCGAATATTAGTTCAAGTTTTAGCTATCAGCTTGTACTAAGTTCGCAAAAAACTACATTAACGCTTCGAAAATTACATGAATTTAATATTTTCCGCATATATAAAAGACTGTGTAACAAATCTCCACCTTTAAATTTTTATAAGGACAACAGGATCCTTTACAAGGATATTGAAATACCCGTATTCACTAGAAGAGGACAATGAAATTAAAAAAAAATAGTTGATGTACACAACTTTGCAATTATAGTGCACTTTTGAGTCATACACGGCGTATAAGCGACGGTTTTGCGAACTGGACGATGAAACGCCGGTTCATATACTCTGCGAATGCATTGCGTTAGGAAGAAAAAGAGTTTGCTACCTAGGTGGGGTCACTCTCAATCCATTCGTGATATGAAATAAAAAAGCTGAGGAGGTCCTCAAACAGCAATAACCTGAAAGGTCACACAATAGATCGTATAACTTGTTATTATTATTAATTATTTTTCTAAATACTTTTTTATATTGCTTTTGCCGGGCATAGATACCCGACTACCGCTACACCACGGTGGAACAGTCTAATGCAGGTGTAGTGATATACCAACAGGTAAAAGATAGTACACAATTCCCCCCCTCCTATACCTTGTAACCACCCTAATATACACACCCTTTTAGGGTTATGTGTTCGCGAATACATTCTCGAACCAAACGTTGTTCGCGACCGTTTTTATTGTCGTCCATCTTCAGAATCGAATACATATGTGCGTTGTGTGAAATATTTCGCATGGTAAAATTTGGTTAACTGGTTAGCTGAACAATAAAAACCAAAAATTTACTACCATCCCCACTATCAAAAAGTTGTCTATAGTCACGTTAAAGTGTGATCCTTTTTATATTCACGTTCGCGGAAAGAAAAGAGAGTGAATGTTTTCGAACCCTGCTGTAAATAATAAAGAAATTGTACAACATTTGTTTCCCCGCCAAAGCTCTTAAACATTTTTTACAACAACCATAAGCTCCACAATGTAGCAATTTGCTGCTCTTAAAACTATGCGTGAAAGCGCACTTTTTTCAAAACACTTTTTATTTTTAATACTACTTAATCAGTTTCATTTTTATGGACTTACTTAAATATTACAAACATAAACATTTATGAAGATTATTTGTTGCAAATGCGAATTCGAGTTAAAAATGCACTTTAATATTCGTGGCACGTTCACGACTCAAATGCACAGCAATTGTGAATTTTTTTTTTACTTTCAACTCACTCTTGAAAGATAGCCCAAGTGAGCATATGTGTGCTTGCGAGCGTGGGCGTGTGCGTATGTATGTGTGAAAGCTTGACAACTTTATGTGCTCCTTGAGGAAGTCAACAATCATAAAAACAGTAAACTGCCACATTCACACTCGCACTCACGCACACCATTTTAAACATTGCGAAATAGTTGGAATGCCAATGCAGTCAGCCATGTGCTAGCTAAAGTGTTAAATATTACGGTTTTGTTGTGGTGTATGTGCTACTTGCGATGTTGTAATGCTATTGCTGTACGCATATATAATGATTTGTAACCAACTCAACACTTGCAGCAGCTCTATTTCTAGCCCCCTTCGCCCTCTCAATCAAATATTCAGCGCAACATTTTCACTCTCTGCTTCAATTGCATGCTTACGCCCCCTTTTTTCTAGCTTACGCTGCTTGTTTTTTCAAGGCAAGAGTGCAATCACACACCCACACCTTCACCAGTACTACACGCCAAGCGACTATGTTGCAATGCTGCCGAGTTTGCAAGTTCTTCCCTTCAATTGCTCTGCCAGTTTTTCTTCTGATGGGTGATTAACTTACCACAATGTAAGGCTTCGTGGCAGTTCGCCAGCGTTGCCACTTGTACATATTTAATGCAGCTTGGTTTTTATTACAATCAACGAGATTAGTTTACTGACTTATTTTTCTAGTCCTTCAACAATTACTTAGTTAGTTACTTGCTTTCCATTTGCACCCACAATTGCTGTGTCGGACACTTTTGTTAGCGTCAACTGTAACCGAAGTAGCAATTTAAAAGTACCAGATAATAGCCACTTGTTCATTTTACGCACTAGTTTACATACTCACTCACTCGCATACATTTTCATATGACTGTGGTGTGAATGTAAAATGTTCTTATGAAATGGAGGTATGTCTGTACGTTTACTCCTGCTACTTTCTAGACTAAATGTTTTGATGATATATTTTTATCGTCTTATATTTGGATGATAGCTTAATTATATATATTAGCGTGTGTTGAAAAAATTTACCCAATTTTGAACATATAAATTACATTCTAGCAGAGCTGTTCATTTTGATTAGTAATTAGTAATTGATTGATTAGAAATTTTTTTAAATTACTAATGATTATTTTAATTGCTTTCAAGAAAAAGCAATTACTAATTGATTACGATTAGAAAAAATCAAAAAAAAAAATCAAAAAAAATCCAAAAAAAATTAAAAAATCAAGAAAAAATCAAAAAAATCAAAAATAATCAAAAGTAATCAAAATCGGCTTTTTTTGATTACTTTTGATTTTTTTGATTTTTTCTTGATTTTTTTTTAATTTTTTTGATTTTTTTTGATTTTTTTTGATTTTTTTTAATTTTTTTGATTTTTTTTGATTTTTTTTGATTTTTTTTGGATTATTTTAAAGTTTTGTTGTTAAAAGTATAAACATCTGTGTATCTTTGTATGCAAATATATACACCTACTTACACTTTGGGGTTCATGGATTTCTAGAATGAACCTTGATCGCTAAGTATATGCACATATGAGAAAAAATGCCAGGTTTGATGGTTATATGCGTTGTAGTGGTGAAAATTTGTCCCTTTTATATCTAAACGGGTAGTGTCGTGCATTTCTCGTTTAAAACCCTATGGGTACGGTCGGATGGTTCTATTCGAACACTTATAAGTATGCTACACAAAGTAAAACGTGGGCATACCAACTACATATGTATGCCCAAAAGAGACTAGTAATGATCAATTGATCAAAAATTAAGTGGTTATTATCCATAGCGAGAGGTCCGGGATTAATAACTTTCGGCCAAAATGGACGACGTAGTCATTTTGTTGGAGTAGAGAATAGTAGAAGTAGAATCGTTTTATTTTTATTCATTTTTGTTTAAGTAATGCTATTTAGTAATATTTGTGAATAATATGTAAGTAATAATGTAATGATAATTAAAGAACAATAACACAAATAGTCAACAATAACGGTATTCAGTTTAAAAATAATTCATGTAGGTGGACATGAGTGCGTATCGACACGCAAATTTTCGCCGTTCACTCATATAAAGTATTTGTGTTGAGCGTTCGGCAGATACAGCACGCCAATACTTAGAAGTTAAAATTTGATTTTAACAATGTAAGTGCTTCAAAAGAAATGTCAGATAATGACCCACGCTTTGGAGCATTAATAATTTCAGCAAAAGAAAACAGCCTTTCAACCGGACCGGACGATATTAATGGTGTGTTGAAAAATAGTGCAGCCTCTTTTAGAACACCTCTTGTTTGCCATATGTCAGCTCCAGTTGCTGAATCAACCATATAACTATATATTTGTGTTTGCACAACATATTTCAACGCCTCCGTCGTTGCTGTTGGGATTACACCGTTACTTCTTGCTTCACCTATACATTTGTATGTTTGTGCAAGTGAATATTTATGTATGAACATATTTTTCTACAACAGTACTGGAAAAAAATCAAAAAAAATCAAAAAATCAAAAGTAATCAAAAGTAATCATTACTTTTGATTATTTTTGATTACTTTTGAATTTTTGATTTTTTTTGGATTTTTTTAAATTTTTTTGATTTTTTTTGATTTTTTTTGATTTTTTTTTTAATCAATTGAAAAAATAATCATTAAAAAGTGAAAGTAATTGGTAATCAATCATTAGGTGGCCTCTCAAAAAATAATCAATAAAATGCTAATCATTACCGATTACTAATCAATTATTAACAGGTCTGCATTCTAGTCCAGGCGATAGGGATTTAATACGGAAATGGAGTTGACCAGATGATTTTTTTCGTTTATCCCGCTCTCCTATTTTGGACATGAAAGGGTTAAAAAAAAAATATTCCAAAAACACGCAGAGCATATTTTTCTGCAACCATTTTCTACATTTTTCGTTATTATTTCCCTATAGAAAAGCGTCAAACTAGTCAAAATCTAACTAAACTAAACTAACTAAAATCATAATATACCACTAGAATTCATACTAGTCAGGAAATATCCATTCCATACTAGTATACAACTATATAGAGCGGTGTACGCAAAAAAGACGTATGAGCCAAAAAGTAAATTGTTCAGGAGACGGGTTTTTAATTTCTTGTCATCCTGTTTATATATTGTCATGAAATTAGGTAAATAACTTTATTTAGTTCCTTTATATACGTATTTTTTGCCTGCACAAAATTAAGCCACTGCCTGAAAATTTGGCTGTTACGTCAAAATTTTTTTTCAACAAATGTTGGTTTTCTGTTCTATTCTATTTATTTATTTATTTATTCAAAAGCTAAATTATAATTTTAGCAACGAGGGCCTTAGGCCCTTTCTTTTGATGTTTCCAATTATGCATATGTCAAACTAAGTATTTTCAGTTAAATTCAATATTTTCCATAAAAAAAGGTTTTAAATGGGTGCAACTAAAATAATATGTATGAAAATGTGTTCTTCAAAACCACTTTTAAAATGCAAAATATGTACATACATATGGAAATTTAATCTTTCAGTTGCAGTCTTCCTCTTGGTCTGTCTCAGGAAGGTGATCCTTGACATTCTCATCGTATTGCAAATTTAAAAACTCGTGGTGAAACCGTCGAGGTATTTTGTTGTTTTCGCAAATTTTTTTTTAATCTTTGTAAGTACTTCCTCCATACAATTTCCAATTGATTATTATATAGACGAAGTGATCCATTTGTTATTATATGAGTGCGGCGAAACACCCTTCAAACGATTTGTAACACCCCCAAAATCTGGTTTTAAGGTCAAAAAGCGGTTTTTTTCAGTTTTTTCGTAAAAAAATGCTAAAAAAACATTTTTTCGGCCGTTGCTTCCTTTGGCAAAGTATCTCATTTTGATCCCTAAAATACGATTTTCCTTGTCACTTGGGCGATTTTGAAATCCACCCGCCTAACAACAGACAGTACTCCTATAGGGCCGCTTGAGACCAAAATATTAGATTTTAGAATATGCTGTATAACATGAAAACTTGAAGTCTTTCCAAAAAAAAAAAAACAAAATGAATGGAAAAAAGAAAAATTTAAAAAAAATTCCACTTTTCGCGTGAAAAACATGACATATCTTTTCAAATGGACAAACCATTATATACATATATTTCGAAAGTGTCAACATTTCTCTATATTAAACCGTTGAAAATTTTGAAATCGGTTGAAAATATGTTTTTAATGAATTTTTTTTACGAAAAAACTGAAAAAACGGGGTTTTGACCTTAAAACCAGACTTTGGGGTTGTTACGTACATGATTCGACCAGATGAACAATCTCTACTATGACGTTTTAAAAGTGTATTCACTTTATTTGTAGCATTGTGTTACTTACTAAAAAACACTTTAAAATTGTTGAAATATTAAAAGCAGAATTACCTCAGATGGCCAGGACGTCATATTAAATCAAAAAACGCAACAAATAATAAAGCAAATTAGTATTAAACCTCTTATTCAACCACTAAATTGTAAAGAGAAAAAAGACGTATGAGCCACTGCTGCTCACTAAAAATATAAACAAACGAACACATGGACTTTACGGCAAAATTGCTTTTGCTCTAAATTCGTAACGGTACTTTTTATGGCGATAAAACTTTGAGAGATGATGCGTGTGATAATAAACTATCGATCTGCATAAAAAATCGGAAATCGAAAATCATGGCTCATATACATATGTATACGTATACGTCTTTTTTGCGCACACCACTCGATATGGTGACATGTCATAGTCCCAAGTGGCAAAATCCCAAGTAAAAAATTGGGATTATGGCACTCCCCTTGCAGTGTCATAATCCCAATTGTTTTACTTGGGAGTATGACACCGTAGGCTGGGTGTTACACAGAGCCAACACTGCCTAATAAAATAGAACAAAAGTCATATGATATCTCTATAGATTTTCTTCAAGAAGAAGTTCTTTTTATTTTTGAAGAGAAAATCTTATTAATCTTTACAAAGAGAAATCTTGCAAAAAACGTACTGATTTCTTAGGGTTCCTAACAAGAAGATTCGACTTATTAATGTTTTCAAAGGGAAAACATATTTCCGCGTAATTGTATGTGTTAATAAGACGATCTTAGGGTTCCTAACAAGAAGATTTTACTTATTAACAGATTTCCGCATAATTGTATGTGTTAATAAGATTTGACTTATTAATGTTTTCAAAGGGAAATCTTGCAGAAAACGAACTGATTTCTTAGGGTTCCTAACAAGAAGATTCGACTTATTAATGTTTTCAAAATGAAATCACATATTATTGAGAAGAAAATAAAAATTATATTTCAGAGTTCTTATATTGTCTTCGAGAACTTCAGATTATCAGTTACGATTCAGTTTTAGATTTCTCTTGTATTGCCTTTACCTTCTTATGTTGCCTTTTAATATTTCCTTCAAGCCATCTCACCGCACTCTTCCTTACATTGCCTTCCACACTTGCCATATTGCCTCCACCGCGAATCGAACTAACCACATATTGAATGCTGAACACAGGTGCTTACCATCGAGCCATCGGGTACTTCTGCGTCTCAGCGTATAATTGTTCTACATGATGTCTGCTTATTAAAATAAGAAGTTTTTCTCTTTCAGCTTTTTTTTCAATATTTTGACAGAAATTTCGAGAAGATTTTCTTATTAATAACACATATAAAAAGAAATCGCAAAGAAAAAAGAAGAAATTGCACTTGATAATATCAATAAGAATTTCCTCATTAAACCAAAAAGAATTGCGTATGGTTTTTTTTTCGTTTCCGCCGTCTCGACTACCCCTGAGCCTGAAAACCGTTCATAAAGACAATCTTATTAATTTTATTAGGCATTTTTGGCTCTGTGAATCGATTGTATGGGAGCTATGAGTAGTTCTTGCTGGTTCCGACGAATGATTATTCTCATATAAAATAACGCCTCCATACCAAATTTCATCGAGATATCTCTAAAATTGAGGGACTAGTTTGCGTACAAACAGACGGACAGACGGACAGACGGACGGACGGACAGACGGACATGGCTAAATCGAATTAACTCATCGTCCTGATCATAACGGTATACTTATTAGTGGGTCTATCTCTTCTTCTTCTCATACTTACAAACATCGGACCAAAGTTATAATACCATTTCATGTTCATGAAAGGTATAATGAGACAAAATCCCAAGTAAGAAAATCCAACACCGGCTACGCCATGCACAATACTTCTGCGTAGGTATTTTGGAAAAAGCGTGGTCCGCTTTGTTCCATAATCTTCGTTTTTTATTTAAATTATTTTTACCTTTTTAGTGCAATATATTTTAAAAGCGCGTGTTTTCGCTTTTTAAACTATATTTATTTTTTACTTTTTAGTTAAATGTGTTATGAAGTAATCGATAAATATATCGAAGTCCAAATGCAACCTCCTATCATTTGACACCCATATTGAAGGCACATTTCAAGGTTTTTGTGACAGTCATATGCCACTATCGGGTAGATTGAAGTAGAGTTACATACAAACAAGCAAACATACATATGAATGTATGTACAAGTAAAGCTAATGAAACCTGGGGCCTTCACCTTTCGTTTGATACCCATATTGTAGGGAATTTTCTAGGTTTTTGGGCAATCATATTTTGACCGATAACTCAGTTATCGATAAATTTATCGAAATATATCGAAATCCAAATGAAACCTGGGGCCTTCAACTTTCGTTTGATACCCATATTGTAGGGAAATTTTAAAGTTTTCGGGCAACCACATTTTGACCGATAACTCATGTCGATGTCCAAGGGAAACCTGGGGTCTTCACCTTTCGTTTGGTACCCATATTGTAGGAAAATTGTAAGGTTTTCGGGCAACCACATTTTGACCGCTAACTCAGTTATCGATAAATTTATGGAAATATATCGAAGTCCAAATGGGACCGGGGGCCTTCCCCTTTCGTTTGATACCCATATTGTAGGGAAATTTTAAGGTATTCGGGCAACCAAATTTTGACCGATAACTCAGTTATCGATAAATTTGTCGAAATATATCGAAATATAACTCAGTTATCGATAAATTTATCGAAATTATCGAAGTCCAAATGAGACCTGGGGCCTTCACCTTTCGTTTGATACCCATATCGTAGGGAAATTTTAAGGTTTTCGGGCAACCACATTTTGACCGATAACTCAGTTATCGATAAATTTATCGAAATATATCGAAGTCCAAATGAAACCTGGGGCCTTCACCTTTCGTTTGATACCCATATTGTAGGGAAATTTTAAGGTTTTCGGGCAACCACATTTTGACCGATAACTCAGTTATCGATAAATTTATCGAAATATGTCGATGTCCAAATGAGACCTGGGGCCTTCACCTTTCGTCTGATACCCATATCGTAGGGAATTTTTTAGGTTTTTGGGCAATCATATTTTGACCGATAACTCAGTTATCGATAAATTTATCGAAATATGTCGATATCCAAATGAAACCTGGGGCCTTCCTTTTTCGTTTGATACACATATTGTAGGGAAATTTTACGGTTTTTGGACCACTGGGTCTTAGACCGAACGAGAGTCACATACATACAAGCAAGCAAACAAACAAGCAAACAAACAAACATACAAGTGAACCTAATAAAAGCGTGGTAAAAAAGTTTATTGCATTCTACAGCAAAAAAATTTTTTTTAAAAGAGATACATTTTTTGAAATAAAGCTATGTACATATAAAGGTTACCTTTTGACATACTTAATTTTCACAGCAACTCATTTGCAATTAGTTTTCACTATCCATCAGACTATTAATTCAGACATCATCATTTTTACACGGAAATACTTGAACATACAAGATTGCTGTCTCATAAACATATGAGTGAAAAATAGTATGTGTGGAAGAAATAAAGCTTAAAGCTACATACAAGCAAGGATACCGGCAACATGAATGTCGCATGAAAAACATAAAACCTATTATTGAAGTAGTCGACTGCTCACATACATACATACGTACAGGTGTTAAATGAAGATATAAGAAGACGAGATCATATATGCATAAGAGTCGCGCTGTCGAGAGCTAACAGTATTGTGGAAGAAACAGAAGTCATTGTTATGTTTGTTATTTTATTTTACCTTTTTTATTGTATGTAAGTTTGTATGAAATGTTTGTACTTTTTAACCGCTGGCAAATGTAATTTCACGAAATTGCTTATGTTATTGTTAGGTCGTTTTCCACATACTTACATAGATATGTTTTTATGTGTGCAGGTTTATTATTACACGTTTACTAATCGTAAGGAAAAGGCAAAAATCACAGGTTAGTTAAGTTGATCAAAACTGGAGAAGCTTTACCCAGAATCCTGTGAATAGAATTTCGGCGAAAAATTCAAAAGGGCGATACCCACCTCTGAAATCGTAGAAGGAAGAACAAATTATTCAGAAAATTTCTCTTGAATTCTATTTAGGCCATCTCATCTTCTCAATTTCTGTCCAACGTAGTGCTTCTTTGTAAAAATTGCTAGTTTTCAATTTAACTTGTACTTTTATTTCTGTTTTATTCTGAATTTGATCCTAATTGGATGACGACACTTTTTATCCACACACACTTTTTACCCACACATACTTGAGAAAATAAAATGGCACAGCTGTGACAAAAAGTTATAAAATCCTTAAAGACTTTATTCAGGTTTGTGTATTTTACTTATAAATTTTGATGAATTTTAGACTTTTTGTAACCTACAGCTTAAGTTTTGGCTATTAATTTGGTAATCATTTTGATAGAAAATTGTTTGGCCTACGTAAATGCAAATTCAGGGCTACTAACAAAATTTCGACGCCTAGTAAATGGTTTAGAAGCACGATTTGAATGATACTGAGGGGAAAAATTATAGGAATATTCACGCAAAAACTTCGTCGGATAAAGGATGAAGTTAACGCATCTTCTCATACGATACCCCAACGCTTACATCCAATCATCCGACTATGAGGAAGTGATAATGGCACTTTGGCAGCTCAAAAACAATACGAAGGAATGGTCCTAGAGGTCATTGAAATTTTAAGAAATATTCCAAAAAATAATTGAAATCGATGAACCCCTAGGTGTACCGCCCTTGGACCTATAAAAAAATTTAACTACAAATTTAAAGGTCAACTGAAACCAAAATAAGTTCAAATCATATATTCCCTAAGCGTACCTCCCTTGGGCCTTGGCAAATGATTTTACTACAAATTTCAATCGAAACTTCTCAAATAAGTTACTCGCATAAAGTGTCTCGACTAACACTTTTCCTAGAAGACATAAACCTGTACCTTCTGTACTCATTATTTCGTGCTTACCCAACAAACCATGAAGCTAGATTTCGATTACAGGTACATTCGAGAACTAACCCAATCTCCAATCTATAGCGTTAGAGGACGACTCGAGAAGCACCCGAGAATGGCAGCGTTCTCCAACAAATGGGACATAATTCTGAAATCGAGAAAACCATAGTTTTCGAGTCGAATTCTAATGTAATTCTCTAATGGGATTCTAATGGGAATTTGCAAATGATCGCCTTTGGCTAGTTATCTAACCTATCTCGAACCGAGTTCTAGTGTAGTTCTCTACTGTTGCCTTCGAATAGAGAATAGTTAGAGAATTACCCTAGTATGTAACATAACGATGAACATTTTTTTAACGTTAGAGACTGTGTTTGTTGTATATTTACCTTCCTCTTAAAGCATTCCAATAGGATGTATTGTAGCATCAATTACTTGTTTCTGTATCTCTACATATTCGTAAGCATAAAAATGTCACGTATACGACATGTTTATGAAAATATTAAGGTTTTTATTTGTCATTAAATCAAGGGGCAAATATGGGCAAGTTTTTTTTTCTGGAATCGATAGAAAGTACTCTAAACTTACTTCTTATTATAGTAAGAAGGTGCAGCACGCTATAGCAACCAAATTTTTGTCTATCCAAAGTAGAAAAGGTAGAATTTATGGATTATAATTTTTGTTTTAATATTTCGTTTTTCAATTGGGCTAAGGCAGTGCTATATTATCGTACAAAATCAGAACTAAGACCACACCTTTGAAAGACTGCATCATTCAAATCTTGTGTTCACCTCCCGACTGCCGACCCTCAGTAGAATAAAAAGGAGCAAAACATTTAAGTCTCCAAATAGTCTGGGCACCCAAGTGAACTTTTTTTAATCCCATTTCGTATATACATATGCATGTTAAAGTATCTTTTAAAGTCATGACAAAGTATTAGCTATAAATTCCTCCTACATCATATAAGCGACTATGTTCCTTCATAAAAACCCACTTATACTACATATGTACCTACATACATCTATATAAAATGCTCCCATAGGTATAATCACAACTTTGTTAACAGTTTTCTTTAAAATTGTTTATGTTCAAGTCTCCTTCAACGTTATCCGGCCAACTGAAAAATACCGCTGTAAGCCAAACTGTCACCTTGCACTTGTCCGTCCCTCTGCATTCTGTAAACATCACCTGAGTTTTGGACTATTTTTCGATGCCACACCAAAAATTCAATTAAGAATTTAAGTTGCGATCTCTCGGTTGGTTAGGTCAGCTATACTCTGTTATTTGCTGTTGTTGTAATCAGCATTGCCATGCTGGTGACTGTTGTGGTTCCATGCACCCTAAAGAGAACATTGGTGTGAGCTGAACTAGCGTTGCTGGAGCATCTTCTTGTTTGTCAATTTTCTGTCTGTGGTTAATTTTAATTTATAGCAACAAAAAAAAAGCTAACCACAGCAAGCCACAACACTGCTGGCAGGCCGACAGGACGAAGTCGACAAATGTCCGTGAGGCAAAATGAAAGTGGGACTACATAAAATATGTAGTCGCTTATATAAATGTTTGTTGGTGTGATGTTGATATGACCAGCATTGGACCGATGTGCTGTGTTACTGGCTTTCTGACGGTGAACAATTATGGTGTGATACGCCAGCGGAGGATTTTTCACGCATTATCTCGCTTGTTGGCAGCTGTCAACGCAAACGTAAAATTACGTCCAGAGAGTGGTTAGCGAAGCTTTCATTGTTTTCATTGTACATAAAGCCATATAAATAAAGATATATGACACACATTTTGCAAGCTTAACTCCGCGGAAAGGTTTATTTCAGTGGTTATTGCAGTGGTTATGGTATAGTGATTGCGATTGTGTTTTATACTCAGCTGTGCCTTGAGTACAAAATTAAATCTAATAAAGGTGGATTGATAGATTTTTAGCAGTGTTTTTTTTTTTCTATTGGATTTTAGTGCGTCCTATTTAATTTCTCTCATTATTTGTATTTTATTTTACTTTTTTTTACATAGTAATATTTTTTATTTAAATTAAATTTTTTTAGTTTAATTTTTGATTAAGTTTCATTTAAGTTTTATTTTATTTTATTTTTATATTTTTTTAAATTTTATTTAAGTTTATTTTATTTTATTTTATTATATTTTATTTTATTTTATTTTATTTTATTTTATTTTATTTTATTTTATTTTATTTTATTTTATTTTATTTTATTTTATTTTATTTTATTTTATTTTATTTTATTTTATTTTATTTTATTTTATTTTATTTTATTTTATTTTATTTTATTTTATTTTATTTTATTTTATTTTATTTTATTTTATTTTATTTTATTTTATTTTATTTTATTTTATTTTATTTTATTTTATTTTATTTTATTTTATTTTATTTTATTTTATTTTATTTTATTTTATTTTATTTTATTTTATTTTATTTTATTTTATTTTATTTTATTTTATTTTATTTTATTTTATTTTATTTTATTTTATTTTATTTTATTTTATTTTATTTTATTTTATTTTATTTTATTTTATTTTATTTTATTTTATTTTATTTTATTTTATTTTATTTTATTTTATTTTATTTTATTTTATTTTATTTTATTTTATTTTATTTTATTTTATTTTATTTTATTTTATTTTATTTTATTTTATTTTATTTTAGTTTATTTTATTTTAGTTTATTTTATTTTATTTTATTTTATTTTATTTTATTTTATTTTATTTTATTTTATTTTATTTTATTTTATTTTATTTTATTTTATTTTATTTTATTTTATTTTATTTTATTTTATTTTATTTTATTTTATTTTATTTTATTTTATTTTATTTTATTTTATTTTATTTTATTTTATTTTATTTTATTTTATTTTATTTTATTTTATTTTATTTTATTTTATTTTATTTTATTTTATTTTATTTTATTTTATTTTATTTTATTTTATTTTATTTTATTTTATTTTATTTTATTTTATTTTATTTTATTTTATTTTATTTTATTTTATTTTATTTTATTTTATTTTATTTTATTTTATTTTATTTTATTTTATTTTATTTTATTTTATTTTATTTTATTTTATTTTATTTTATTTTATTTTATTTTATTTTATTTTATTTTATTTTATTTTATTTTATTTTATTTTATTTTATTTTATTTTATTTTATTTTATTTTATTTTATTTTATTTTATTTTATTTTATTTTATTTTGTTTTATTTTATTTTATTTTATTTTATTTTATTTTATTTTATTTTATTTTATTTTATTTTGTTTTATTTTATTTTATTTTATGAAAATGTGTTTTTTGAGAAAAATTTTCCTACGCGCTGCAGGAACCAGACAAGCCGACATATGTTTCGATGATACTGGAGTTACATCTCTTCAAGGACTTTTCTTCCCGGCATTGTGAGAGTCGAACTCACAACACTGTGTAGAAAAGTCCTTGAAGAGATGTAACTCCAGTATCATCGAAACATATGTCGGCTTGTCTGGTTCCTGCAGCGCGTAGGTAAATTTTTCTCAAAAAACACATTTTCATACAATCCCGAAAATTGCTTGTAAATACCGTCGGTACTTACAGCAATAGACTACAAAGTCAAAAAAGCAACAAAGAGTTAAATGTTATAAATGGAAAAATATTCGTGCTTGATTAAGTATGAAAATTCTTTCATAGGTTTCACACCAAGTCCTAAAAATTCGCAAATCTTTCATATAAGTTAGCATTGAAATTAAAGAAATGTTCTATATGGAAGTATAAATATATGCATAAATGGACACTGAGAAGGGTTTACCTTCAAGCTGGGTAGTGGCCTAAGGTGCTAGACCTTCTAGCATACAAGTCACTACAGTGTTGTGAGTTCGACTCTCACAATGCCGGGAAGAAAAGTCCTTGAAGAGATGTAACTCCAGTATCATCGAAACATATGTCGGCTTGTCTGGTTCCTGCAGCGCGTAGGTAAATTTTTCTCAAAAAACACATTTTCATACAATCCCGAAAATTGCTTGTAAATACCGTCGGTACTTACAGCAATAGACTACAAAGTCAAAAAAGCAACAAAGAGTTATATTTTATTTTATTTTATTTTATTTTATTTTATTTTATTTTATTTTGTTTTATTTTCCCTCGTATTTAGCTAGAAATTCTTACTGGTTTTGGTTTCATATTGTTGACTGCTCAGTGGTGTGTTACAATTTCATTAAAAATTTAAAGCGAGTAATTTGTCATCAACCCAAGAGAACTGAAACCAAAATTTGCACACAATTTTCCTTTTTTGATTTTGCATAAATTTGCTCAGCCGAATGAAGCGCGAAAACTTGAAAGCAAAAAATTGTGCTACAGTGGCTGTCCGTTATGTAAATAGAATAGGGTCAGGTGTATGAAGTCAGAAAAGTTTTGTGTAAGTATTTAGAAATTCAAGGTACACTTGGTGAGCTCCAACTTTTCGAATACAAGTAATCAGAGTAAAAGCTTTATGAGAGATATCATTTTCAATAGAAAATACATATATAAATTTTACTGACGTGTTATTATTTATAGCATTCTTGTCTTACATATTAAAATTGAAATCCACTGAGAGTCATTTGCCTCAACCACTTTAGGCAAATTGTGCTCAGAGGCTTTTGTTGTGAAGCCGCCTGATTGTATTACATTCTTGAAGAGGTGGCTAGAAAAATGTATTGGTCGACATAAAAAGGCTAATTGGTAATAAAAAATCAGCACAAAGCAAATTATAGGAAAAACTTAGCATACAACTTTTTGAGCTTAAATTCAAGTCAAGTTATTATCATCATTTCCTTAGATGCATCAGCTTGTGTGTATAGATTACACTAGCTGACCCGGCAGACGTTGTCCTGCCACAAATTTATTTCCCTGTCTGTTTCACTAACCCGATCCCTATATCTATTTTAAACCATATCCCTATCTCCTTCATATAGGAGAAACCACGCCCCCTTTTTCCTTATCCCCAGTTTTTTTGGAGGTGTCCGGGATTGATCTTATATAACTCCTCATAAAATTTCAGTGGTCTAACCTAAATACTTCTAGAGATATGGACTATGAAATATTTTATTCGTATGGGAGGTGCCATGCCCCCTTTATCGTTAACTCGAGTTTTTTGGGAGGTATTAGGGATCGATCACATATAAACCCTCACCAAATTTCAGTGGTCTAACATAAATACTTGCAGAGATATGGGCTATGAAATGTTTCCTTCATATAGGAGAAACCACGCCCCCTTTTTCCTTATCCCCAGTTTTTTTTGGAGGTGTCCGGGATTGATCTTATATAACTCCTCACAAAATTTCAGTGGTCTAACCTAAATACTTCTAGAGATATGGACTATGAAGTATTTTATTCGTATGGGAGGTGCCACGCCCCCTTTATCGTTAACTCGAGTTTTTTGGGAGGTATTAGGGATCGATCACATATAAACCCTCACCAAATTTCAGTGGTCTAACATAAATACTTGCAGAGATATGGGCTATGAAATGTTTCCTTCGTATGGGAGGTGCCACGCCCCCTTTTTCGTTATCTCCAGTTTTTTTTGGAGATGATGGGATTAATCTTATTTAACTCCTCAAGAAATTTCAGTGGTCTAACCTAAACACTTCCCGAGATATGGACTATGAAGTATTTCATTCGTATGGGAGGTGCCACGCCCCCTTTTTCGTTACCCTAGTTTTTTTGGAGGTAGTAGGGATCGACCTCATCTAACCTCTAACCACGTTTCAGTGGTCTAACATAAGTACTTTCAGAGATATGGACTATGAAGTATTTCATTCGTATGAGATGTGCCACGCCCCCTTTTTCGTTATCCCCAGTTTTTTTGGAGGTGGTAGGGATCGATCTCATATAACCCCTTACCAAATTTCAGTGGTCTAACATGAAGACTTCCAGAGATATCGACTATGAAATATTTCATTTGTATGGGAGGTGCCACGCCCCCGTTTTCGTTATCCCCAGCTTTTTTGGAGGTGGTAGGGGTCGATCTCATATAATCCCTTACCAAATTTCAGTGGTCTAACATGAATACTTCCAGAGATATCGACTATGAAGTATTTCATTCGTTTGGGAGGTGCCACGCCCCCTTTTTGGTTAACCCCCAGTTTTATGGGTGAGAATGGTGTTGTTATCCTATAGGTCTGTACCGATTTCCAGGTCCCTACCTTAAACCCATTTAGAGATATTCACCTTGAAGAAAAATGTTTGTATGGGAGGTGCCACGCCTCCTAATATTTTGTTCTGATTTTATAACATGACCTGCGCGTGGTATTAACAAACAAACCCCCTAAAGGAAGTATATGATTTGGTTCAGCCGTTTTCGAGTTTTAGCGTAACGACTGAACACCATTTCATTTTTATATATATAGATTGTATGGGAGGTACCACGCCCCCTTTTTCGATAACCCCAAGTTTTATGGGTGAGAATGGTGTTGTTATCCTATAGCTCTATACCAATTTTCATGTTCCTACCTTAAACACTTTTGAAGATATTCACCTTGAAAAATTCTGTTTGTATGGGAGGTGCCACGCCCCCTTTTCCGATTACCCCTTCTTTTATGTGTAAGAAGGCTTTTGATACCATATAGGCCTATACCAATTTTCAGGTCCCTACCTTGAACCCTTTCACAGATATTCTGCTTAAAAATTTAGTTTGTATGGGAGGTACCACGCCCCCTTATTGGATAACCCCCGGTTTTATAGGTGAGAGTGGTGCTGTTATCCTGTAGCTCTGTACCAATTTTCATGTTCCTACCTTAAACACTTTTGAAGATATTCAACTTGAAAAATTCAGTTTGTATGGGAGGTGCCACGCCCCCTTAATATTTTGTTCTGATTTTAAGACATGACCTGCGCGTGGTAATAACAAACAAATTCCCCAAAGGAAGTATTTCATTTGGTTCAGCCGTTTTCGAGTTTTAGCGTTACAATTATACACCATTTCATTTTTATATATATAGATTATAACCGTAGACCAAAAATATCAAAGCAAATGATTAGGCAATTTCCTTTTTTCCGCAATTAAAAGGCTTTGTGAGTGAATACCAAAGAATGGTGCTCATACGTCACGGCGTACCAACACAAAAATCAGTTTGCATATGAATGAGTTAGGAGAAAACGCGATATATTGAACGATCGCGTTTTTTAAGGCAGAATCATTCCATCATTTTAGTTTTGATTGAAATGCCTAAGTTTTATAGTATAGTTTTTAATTTAGTTTACCTTAAAGTAAAAAAATTATAAAATAAAAAAAATTAAAGCTGAATTCAATTGAATAAAATTGAATTAAATTTAGTTGAGTTTTATTAAATTTAATTCATTTTTATTTAATTTAAATTATTTGAGATTAATTTAATTTAATTATTTTTTTGTTTTAATTTAAAATGTGAAAAAAAAACTTAAAACTAATCGAGTTCGACTAAAATAATTTAAAAAATTATTTATAAAAAAAATGTAAGCAATTATAAAAAAACTAAAAACACAATGTCATTGAAGTATACTTGTGGCTTCTGAAGATACTTCCTGCTTTTCGAAAATATTTCTCGAGCAAAATTTAACATCAATCCACATCATACTCTTCGATTTCAAATTTATAGCAAAAACACGTAAATTTTGAAACAAAAATTGTAATCTTATGTCAGCAACTAAATTATCTGTGACGGCGCAAGATTTCGTGCAAATAGTCAAAAGTCACTCATACCTTCCATCATATTAAAGCTCAAAAGTCCACCGCACATGCAAAGTAATCCATGGAGGAAAAAAACAACAAACAGCCCACACGCACGAATGATTTTCTAAATAAAAAACCCAAAAGCAAAAACAAAAACTTCATTGCGTATTCAGACACGCCTTGACAGCGTGCCGTACATACATACATAAATGACTGAAGGCAGTCTCAATTGTGTTTGCCTTGAACTTGCCAACACCTCGACATGCAAGTGAGCACACACACACACACACACAAACACATATATATATTCACATTCACGCAAACGCCTGTGCTCTTGGCAAAACATCCTTTTGGATTGACCTGGCTGCAGCAGTGAGTGTCGCCGTTGGTTGTCGCCATTAGGCAGACGTAAAGCACACAAAAATTTAGCAACAAATTTTGTGCCAACTGCGGTAAATGTCCAAATGCTCATTGGCAAATTGTAACGAGGAAATAAAGCCAGCACGAAAAGGCGTTTGGAATTTGCTGCTCTGTTGGCTGGCATTTGGCAAACTTTTATTCTTTAGGGTTTTTGCTGTGCAATCAAGTGAATTTATCCAACTCACATTTCATTCGTAGAACATTTGCATTTCGAATTCGCTTTGGAAATTTAATTTTGTTTTGGGAATTTTCACTGGGTATTGCTGCCATTTCTTGTCTTCAACGAAAATTTGTATATCTTTGCAGTGCACTTGACTTGCTTTTAGAAAAAACTATTTTTGTGTCTCGTTGTTGTTGCATTTGTTTTTTGGCTCAACACAATTTCAATAAACGTACGTCAGAGAAAAATTCTGGAAATTTGTTAAATAAAAATATATACACGACGGCTTGGACAATTGCAATAGTGCATTCATGAATTTTTTAACCATATTCTATTTTTAATTTTTTGGCTATGATATTCGCACCGGTTAAACTGGAAGTTTATTATCGAAATAAGTAGAATTGGCAGCCATAAAGTGGAATTTACGTTGTTTGGTCAACAAAAATGAATGTAATATGAAATAACAAATTTGCGAACAAAAATAAAACGCGAGTAGGATGGTCCATTTCCAATTCTTCTTATAAAATAAAATAAATTAAAATCTAATCCAATCTTGGCTTGCGTCATTTATTGACGCTTAACCGCCTAGGCGATTTTGGCCGTTTCGTATCAAAGCACGCCAGTCATTCCTTTTTTAACGATAATTGTTGCCAATTGGAAACCCCAAGGGAGTTCAAGTCATCCTCCATATCTTGTTTCCTTTTCGGTCGAGGTCTCCCCCTTCCTCTGCTGCCGAACTCTGGAAGGAAAACCTTGTGTACTGCAGATTTTTTTCCATTCGCATAACATGACCCAGCCAGCGGAGCCTTTGGGCTTTAATATGCTGAACTATGGTCAAGTCTGCGTAAAGCTCGCCTATGTGGCTCATCGTTAAATTTC
>CAXKVI010000001.1:47042902-47057902 GCA_964058755.1 Campiglossa producta | reverse complement strand
ATGAATTTTCGTACGAAGTTTCCTTTTACCATAACAAAAATTTCAGCCAAAATATAATTTGATACATAATTTAAAATTTGAAAATGTATTATAAAAGAAAACTCGTCACCAAAATTCATACAAATCAGAATGGGTCGATTTCATCTAGAAAGCGCTTTGTCATGCAAAGACGCACGAGCATTTCCGAAAAGTCCCCTATTTTTTTCAGATTAGTGAATTTACATAAAAATAATAAAAAGTTGAAAAAGTCAAATGCATAAATTGTAATAATTCGATCAGCAAGTCATCACAGATCAAACGCATGGCCAATATGCTAAACGACCCAAACAAATACCCTGCAGCTAAAGCAACTAGTTGAAAACTACTTTACAACTAGTTGGTGCACCGGGCTCAACTAGTCAGTGTTTTGTCTTTTTTCCATATAAGCAACTGGTGTCTTTTACGTGTTGATGTCCTACGAAATGTCAATTGTCAGATTTCGACCAGAACATACAAATCATTCACAAGTCATGATATACTAGAATCATACTAGTTATAAAATACCAGTCCCATACTAGTTCAATCTGGACTAGTATGATTACCAATAAATGAACTAGTCCACATACTAGTTCCAAAAGGACTAGTATGAAATATACTAGTCCCATACTAGTCTAAAAAGCATTGAACCTGGATTAGTATGATTTCAACCAGAATTTTCATGACTTACCCTTTATTTTATCATTTGCCTTTATTTTCATGTTTATTCTTAAGAAAGTAGCGACTATTTGTATTAACCATATCACGAAGAAGCATCTGTGAATTATAAGAGAAATAAATATAGTATAAAAAAACTAAAACTCACGCTTTAGAGAGTATTGAACTAAAAAGTTGAAAATAATTTTAAAAACCCTATAACTTCGTCACTTCAAAACCGATTAAGATACATTTTACAAGGTAAAAACAGCATTTTATCCTCTCCTAATAAAGTGAAACAGCATAAAAATCGAAGCAGTATTAGCGGAGATATTGACGAATTAGTAGTCCTACTTTTTTTTTTATCTCAAAAACTGAAATTTCAAAATATCTCAAAAACTGTTCTACTTTTAAATCAAATGTTTACATATTTGGAATCAGCAGGAAATTTTACATAGGAATCATGCATCAAATGTCGTTGCAAATTTTTGAAAATTTGTCGGATAGTGTTATTTTCACCTTTTTAGTTCAATACTCTCTAAAAGCGTGAGTTTTAGTTTTTTTAAACTATATTTGTTTTTAACTTTTTAGTCAAATATCCTATGACATTATCGATAAATATATCGAAAAATACAGCAGTCCAAACGAAACCTCTGGACTTCCACATTCGTTTGATACCTATATTGTTAGGAAATTTTAAGGTTTTCGGGCAACCACATTTTGACCGATAACTCAGTTATCGATAAATTTATCGAAATATGTCGATGTCCAAAAGAGACCTGGGGCCTTCACCTTTCGTTTGATACCCATATTGTAGGGAAATTTTAAGGTTTTCGGGCAACCAAATTTTGACAGATAACTCAGTTATCGATAATTTTATCGAAATATGTCGATGTCCAAATGAGACCTGGGGCCTTCACCTTTCGTTTGATACCCATATTGTAGGGAAATTTTAAGGTTTTCGGGCAACCACATTTTGGCCGATAACTCAGTTATCGATAAATTTATCGAAATATGTCGACGACCAAATGAAACCTGGGGCCTTCACCTTACGTTTGATACCCATAATGTAGGGAAAAATTTATCGAAATATGTCGATGTCCAAATGAGACGTGGGGCCTTCACCTTTAGTTTGATACCCATATTGTAGGGAAATTTTAAGGTTTTCGGGCAACCTCATTTCGACCGATAACTCAGTTATCGATAAATTTATCGAAATATATCGAAGTTCAAATGAATCCTGGGGCCTTCCCCTTTCGTTTGATACCCATATTGTAGGGAAATTTTAAGGTTTTCGGGCAACCACATTTTAGCCGATAACTCAGTTATCGATAAATTTATCGAAATATATCGAAGTCCAAATGAAACCTGGGGCCTTCCCCTTTCGTTTGATACCCATATTGTAGGGAAATTTTAAGGTTTTCGGGCAACCACATTTTGGCCGATAACTCAGTTATTGATAAATTTATCGAAATATGTCGATGTCCAAATGAGACGTGGGACCTTCACCTTTCGTTTGATACCCATATTGTAGGGAAATTTTAAGGTTTTCGGGCAACCACATTTTGACCGATAACTCAGTTATCGATAAATTTATCGAAATATATCGAAGTTCAAATGAATCCTGGGGCCTTCCCCTTTCGTTTGATACCCATATTTTAGGGACATTTTACGGTTTTTGGGCCACTGGGGCTTAGACCGAACGAGAGCCACATACATACAAGCAAGCAAACAAACAAACAAACAAACAAGCAAACTTACAAGTGAACCTAATAAAAGCGTGGTAAAAAGAAACGAATGAATTTTGTATTTTTGAACTGGTATGATTTCATCCAGAAAACTCTAGTTGTATACTAATATGAAAAGGATATTTCCTGACTAGTATGAGTTCTGCCAGAAAATTATAGTTGTCTACTAGTATTTTTCTGACTAGTTTGAGGTTTCGCCCTGTACCCTGTAGGTAACTACATCCGAACACACACACAAACTAACATATTTTCTTACACCCATTCAACCCATGTCAAAAGTCAAATCACAAAAGTAATTTTGAAACAAAAAACAATCGAAATTTAGCAATAGTTGTAAATCACAAAGGCAAATAGCTGGCAGCAATCAGCAGAGAGAGAGAGCGGATGTTTCCCTCAATCAAAATGTGACACGAGTGACGGCGGTGAGAGAAATGTGAAACTTTTTAAATATAAAATCATACACGTGGCGGGGTTTACCAACAATTTTTTGAACGTGGTAATGTCAAATGCTGCTACCACAAAGCCAAAAAAGATTACAAAATAAAAGTTTTGCATAGTTGCGAAGCGAAGTCAAAAAATTAAAAATCGAAAAAGAGAAAAATGAAAGTAAATTGAAATTTTAAATGAAATGTAAAATTTTCCATAAGGAAAATATTGTAAATTGAACATATTTACCTTTTTTTGAATTTGGAGGATTATTGATGAGGTCAATTTACGATCAGCTGGAAGTGCTTTATAACATAAAAATAAGAGAAAAAATTTACTTAAGATTTTGAATATTAAATAATAGTTCCAAAGAAAAATTTTTTTATTTTATTTATTTCCTTTTGTCTTATTTTAGGTACTTTATTTTACTTTATTCTATTTTATTTCACTTAATTTTTTCAATTTAATTTAATTTTATTTAACTTTGCTGTAATTTATGTACTAATTTTACTTACAATTTAGCGCTAATTTTACTTACCCCAAATTATCCCAAAAAAGGACTCTAAAATAATCGCAAAATAAGCCTATAATAATCCCAAAACGACCCCAAAAAGTCCCTAAAAAGTTCCCAAAATTATAAGAAATTGAACTAAAAACGAGCCAAAAATGATCCCAGAAATTATCCAAAAACGATTCCAAAGTGGCCCCAAAATGATTACAAAGTACCCCAAAAAGACCCTCAAATGTACCCAAAATGATCCGAAAATGACCCCAAAATTATTTAAAAATGATCCCAAAATGGCCCTAAAATAATCCCAAAGTTGAACCCAAATGATCCCAAATGATTACTCCAAAATGATCCGAAAATGACCCCAAAATTGTCCGAAATTAATCCAAAATTGAACCCAAAATGATCTCAAAATAGCTTCAAAATGATTCCAAAGTGACCCCTAAATGATCTCAAAATGATCCTTAAATAATCCAAATATGATCTCAAAAATATAGAATACAAATACAATACGGTAACCCTGGGCAGCAACCCTACTTACAAATTTTTTAGTTGGTATGACGGCGAAAATACTCTTCATTTGATACCCATATTGGCATATCTCGCTTCTAATTTAAAAAAATTTAGATAGGTGGCATCTCCGTAAACCGATCCAAGTGGCAACCCCCAAGTCGATAGTCTATATTCTCGGTTCCCGAGATAGTCCGGATATACAAATATACTGCGGTAAGGTGGCAACCCTACTTGAAAATATTTTTGTTGGTATGTCGCCGAAGAAAGCTTACATTTGAAACCCATATTGGCATATCTTGCTCCATAATTAAAAAAAAGTTGAGATAGGTGGTAATTACCACTGGTAACCCTGTACACCCCCAAGTGGATAGTCTTAGAATCAATCGTACTATCCATAGCCAAATGTCATCCAAATCAGTCAAGCTGTTCCCTAGATAGTACCGGATATACAAATATACTTCGGTAAGGTGGCAACCCTACTTGAAAATATTTTTGTTTGTATTTATATTTGTTTGTTTATTATATTGGCATATCTTGCTCCATAGTTAAAAAAATAAATAGGTGGCAACCCTGTAAACCGCCTCAAGTGGCAACCCCCAAGTGGATAGTTTTATAATACATCATACTATCTACATATATGCCAAATTTCTTCCAAATGAAAGCCAAAACAGAACTTCAATAGCACTTTGTGAATCATCCACTCCATAAAAAAAATAAATTTTCTCAAGAACAATCAGCAATAACATTAATTTAGCTATTGGGAATAACAAATGAACAAAGAGCAGTTCAATAGGTTTGCACTTTTACAGCAGCAGCAACAACAAAATTAATCACAAGCAAACAAATAACCCATCAATTCCCACGTCAAAAGCACACCACCAGCTACAAAATGGCAACGTCATTGATGAGAAAACTCTTATGGGCGTATAAGTGCAATAGTAAGTAGATATATAGTATATAGTATTGAAGTGCAACGCACACATTCGTGCATAAGTACAAACTGAACGGATACTGGCTGAACAGTGAATACATTTTACAGAAAAACATCAGGCTTGCCGGCACTTTCGCACACATCGCCAATACAGTCAAGTACGCTTGATGTAAACAATTTACAAAATGACAAACTGGCACACAAAAACACACATACACACATTCCAGCATATTAGCTAGCATCAGTGCATTAGTGAATTTCAATTGTGAGTAGATATGCATGTGTTTTTCAATGCATTTGTTGTACGTACCTGGCGTATGAGTAACATTACTCAGTGCAACCTCATTATCGACGCCTTTTTATGGCTATAACAAAGGTTGCCAGCACGGATTTTTTGTTAGCAAAATTTGTAGTAGAAAATGTCAAAAACTAAAAAAAGTTAAAAAAACAGAGTTTTACAATTATTAAAATAATGGACGAACATCTATAAAATAGTATAGTTGTTTCCAATTGAATTACTAAAATTAAATTTAATTTCTATGGGGGTCTTTTTATATAAAGTCGGGATAGCGACCCTTTTTAATTTGAAAGAATTACGGTTGAGAGTTTTCTTTTATAATAAACCGAAGTTCTGTACCCCGTTTCTGTAAAAAATCGACAAAATTCTCGATTTTAATGTCGATTCAAAATTGAAAAAAAAAAATTAATTTTGTCACTACATACCTCAAAAGCAAGTGAGAAAATAAATCGACAAAATACATTGTTTTTATAGAAACAAAAAAAATGAGTGTGACGTTAAAATGACGTCAAATCGGCTATCAGTCGAGACGATCGATCGAATTGAGTTACAGAAACGCAGTACCTATTGTACAAAAAATTTTTATAACCAAGTTCTGCCAAATAAATTTTAAATCCAAAATTTCACATTTTCTTATTTTTGTTTTTTTTTGTTTTTTTTGTTTTTTTTGTTTTTTTGTTTTTTTAGTATATCGTCCCCTTTTCGTGAAATTATAGTAAGGCAAAAACTACAAATTTATTTTCTGTATGAATTGTTCCATCCGATAAAAAAGCCAATTTTTGTTAAAAATGTAAATTTCGAAAAAATAAGGGGTCGGTCGTTATTTTTGGTATGTAATGGAAAACAAATTTTTGCGCTTTCAAAGAGGATTCTAAGAGGTATAAAAGAAAAGTACCTGGTGCCCTGGAGCATAGTTCGCTGTTTTTCGAAATCCTCACATCATTTTATGTACTAACAGTATATCTACGCTTTCCAAAATAGATCTCTAATGCAAATAAAAAAAAAAAAACGACAAACGCCCGGATGCCGCGGCAGTGTGCTGGTCTTACTGCAACAATTTGTAGAAAGAATTCAAGTACAGTGCAAAAATCGCCATAAGCTTTATTTTCGTTTTTTTGGGTTCAGTGTGAGACCCACTCGAGTCATTTTTGGTGCATATTGGTCTCAAAAAGTAATATGGAAAACTAGGTGGAAAGCCTGATTAAAAATATCTCAGTGGGCCAAGCGCGAAAAATAACTTATAATAACATATTTTTGCTTAGTATTTCAAAAGTTGGATAGTTGGCAGCCCCAGTGGCAACATCTAAGTGTAAAGTCTCAAAATGAGGCATGAAAATGTTTTGGTCGATTTAGTGCCGAATTAGCATGTCTTGCTTAGTATTTAAAAAAAAATTCAGATAGGTGGCAACCACGTAAGCCGCCCCAAGTGGCAACACCCAAATAAAAAATCTTAGTATGAAGAAAACTATCCATATACAAAATTTCATCCAAATCCGTTAAAAATATATTTTTAATTAAAAATTTTAGAAAATTTGCAAAATTTTTTTTTTTAATATTAATTTTGGAGTATGAGTATTTTTCTCAAATTTTTTTTTTTTTAATTCTTTCAACTCTCTAGTCATGTTCAATTGATTTACCATAAAAAAGAAGCAAACAAAATGAATTCAAATTTTGCTACCGTAAAATATTTTAAATCTACAATTAAATACACAGAGAAAAATGAGCTGGGAATGGATAAGAATTGACCGTGATTTTGGTTGATATAACTATATTTTGGTTGATTTGACCAATTCACTGTCAATTCTTATCCATCACTAGCTCAATTTTTTCTCTGTGTATTTAATAACACGAAAGCTATCGATGAAGCAAGATAGAAATATTAAAATAAAAAAAAAAAACCAATTTAATGAAATCAATGAAATCGAAAATAAACTATCCAATTCCTGCAAGGTTTTTTTGTAGAACTTATCGATTTATATAGGCCAAAGGGCTTTAAGTTACAATGACAAAATTTAGATCAAAGATGTTTTTTAATGTTTTAACTAAAAAGTTCTTCGAATCAGCATCATACGCCAAACATAAGCTTAACAAAAGCTACCCAGTCCATTTGAAAGCAAGAAAATTGATATTTCCTTATTTATTCATGTGAAAAACGAGTAGACTTAACCTACATACACACATTTGAATGCAACTGACTGCACATACAACTTAGTTAGTTTCCTTTTTTTTTCAAAAAAAAAAAAGTTTATTTTTAGCACAACATAAAAGTTAGCGAGAGGACCTGTCGCCAAACAAATTTAGCTCGAAAGCTGTGAATGATACAAAGTACATAAATCAAAGCGAGAAATGGTTAAAGTGAATTGAAGAGTGAAGTAGAAATGCAAAAAGAGAAACAAAAAACGTGACGAAATCGGATAGCAAATCAATGACAGTGAAATGCTTTTAAAACACACAACTTACTGACACTCACACATACAAACCCACACATGCACAGCACAAATCCTTCATGCGAATGTGCAGCTAAAGACTCGAGCATTATGCGCTCAAACACAACTTTGGCAGATTGTACATTTGAGCTTTGTTTTACAAATTCGAACTTTATCTCGGTGCAGACTTGTGTGAGCACACTTGTGGGGGTAGTGTGCAACAGCAATTGTTGAAGTGTTTATCTTTTGGTTTTTTTATATGTAGCAATTTATCATGGTTGCCACTTTACTGTATTGGTTCCTAAAATGGCGCTATATGTTTTTAAGGTCGTTTTAAAATGTCCAAATTAAAGGGTGAAAATCTTTTTGATAATCTCTACATATAATAAAATTGTAACAGGTCGATGTCTGTACATGGCAGATATCAACAAAAAATTGATGGGGGAAGCATTATTAAGCGAGTAGAATCCAAATCAATCATTTTAAAAATTTTTGTGTGTCTGTCTGTCTGTCTGCCCGTATGTTGGGGCCGTATCACTCTGAAAGCAATGAATGGAATTGAATGAAACTTTTTTCGTTGGATTGCTCGACGCTAAACTTAAAATTTAAGATATTGCTTTTTTCGATATCTCAACCGGTTTTGGAGTTATCGCCCAATATGTGGACCATGTCTGTCTGTATGTTTGTGGTCGTAACACTCTAAAAGTACTGAATGGAATTAAATCGTTGAATTGCTAGACGCTCAGCTTAAAGTTTAAGATATTATTTTTTGCGATATCTCAACGGGTTTTGGGGTTATCGCCCAATATGTGGACCAGGGGTGACCAAAAATGTCTTAGTACAATATGGGAGTCAAACTAAAGGTGTCAATGAGTGCTATAATATGCGATGTGATTCATTGAAATATCTGAAATGGTTTGGGAGATATCTTGAAATTTCTATAGCTCGACCGGTTTCGGAGGTATTGACGAAAATTTCCACAAAAATGTTTTAGTACATTATGGGTATCAAACAAAAGGTGTTTTTTATTAAACTTTAAGCTTTATCAGTCCGATGAAAACATTTTTTGTCACCGAAATTCGGGTTTATCGAGCAGACAAACTTTAAAGCTTACATGACAACACGACCCTTAAGTGCTGAACTCCAGTCTTTTTGTTGGATTTTATTCTTTGCTAACCCATCTGCAAAAAAAAAATAGAAATTATACGCATACGAAGTCGCCGGCACCAGCTAGTTAGATAACAAAAAAACTTTAGAAGAAATTTTTTTGAAGAGCGTAAAATTTTCAATATAAAAATTAAAAATTTATTTGATAGTTTTTATTTTAAAGTAAACTACGCAACTTTTAACAAAACCATAAAAGCATGTGCTTCCCATTTTAATATTAAAAACTCAAAACAAGGAAACCGATTTTTCATACTTACACAAAAAAAAAAAGATTTTCCGACCAACCCTAATGAGCATTCATAAAAATAAGGTTACTCGTTAAAAAAATATAATGTAAAATATTTTCCGTAATCTCTAGACAATAGTTTTAAAAATACTTAGCTGATTTAAAATCCGTTGTGATAACAAAGGTGTAACAAAAACCCACATCTGGCGGAAACAAGATAAAAGGAAAAGAATCTGAAGAAGGAATGTTGAAAGAAAAAAGATCTGAAAATAATAGATAGTCTTAAACGACAATTGCAATTTCTCTGTTTTACGCGTCGCTTTTCACGCATACCATTCGTGCTTTTAGAAATAGAAAGATTTGCAAAAATACTAAAAAAAGTTAAAATAAAAAAAATTGTCAAATAAAAAATCACAATAGTCGTCTGGTTGGAGTTAAGCCCAAGGATTTGCAAAGCAATCACGACTGGGTGTACATGGGAGTGTGTTTGTGTTATTGATACCGTGACGGAAATTAAACGACAGTTATATCGTTTTTTTTTTTGGTTTATCGCGACGGAATGGTAGTGCTCACGATTAATTTACGAATTGCATATGAGGAATTCTAGAGTCTTTGGGCATCTGCATCTCATAATCGTGGTCAGTCTCGCCATCAAGGCTTACCCACATATTCATAAAAAATATAAAAGGTTTAATAAGCTCCTATAATTCAAAATTTGTATGGAAATGTCCCTTTTAAAAGCTTTATAAACCAATTTTTTTTTTTTTTTTTTTTTTTTTTTGTGAATATGTATCTACATAGGTTAGTCGCAGTCCCGATTTTTACTTCATTCTTAAATCTAAGTCACGGAGTATTTATATATAATTTCAATCTCATTCTCACTCTCATTTTTAAGTCTTAGTCTCTTTTTTTAAGTCTCAGTATATTTTTCCAGTCTCAGTCTCTTTTAAGTAGAAGTCCTCTTTTAAGTCTCAGTATATTTTTCAAGTCTCAGTCTCTTTTAAGTAGAAGTCCTCTTTTAAGTCTCAGTCTATTTTATAAGTCTCGGTTTTAAGTCTTAATCTTATTTTTAAGTCTCAGTCCCTTTTTAAGTCTCAGTCTTTGTATTAAGTCTCATTCTTTGTATTAAGTCTCAGTCTCTTTTTTTAGATATCAACCGCTTTTTTAAGTGTCAGTCCCTATTTTATGTCTCAGTCCTTCAAGTCTCAGTCCCTATTTTCAGTCTCTGCCTCTTTTATGAGTCTCAGCCTCTTTTTTAAATATCAACCGCTTTTTTAAGTGTCAGTCCCTTTTTCAAGTCTCAGTCCCTATTTTAAGTCTCAATCTCATTTTTAAGTCTCAGTCCCTTTTTAAGTATCGGTCTCTTTTATAAGTCTCGGTCTCTTTTATAAGTCTCAGTCTCTTTTATAAGCCTCGGTCTCTGTTTTAAGTCTCCGACTCATTTTTAAGTCTAAGTCCCTTTTTAAGTATCGGTCTTTCATAAGTCTCGGTCTCTGTTTTAAGTCTCAGTCTCTTTATAAAACGTTTTTATTAGGACGCTTTCGTCGTTGTTGTGCGCGGAATTTTGCATTCGAATTTAAACCAATTGTCCTGTTGAGCTAGGGTCTTGAATTTTATGAAAAAAAAAAAATCCGATAGGTGGCGCGTGAGTCGGTGTATTTTCAAAAATCGCATTTATGGTCCGAAACTCGGAACATGCATCACTACCAAGAAATTAAATATTTTCCTAAAAAAATTCGCTAGGCGGAGCTGAGATCGGGGTAATTAAAACTGAAAATCCTAATTATGGACCGATTTGGCTGATATTTAGCATGTATATTACTTCATTAATTTTCAAATGTCTAAAAAAAAATTGGACCCGCTAGGTCTGTTTTCGGTGTCAATATCAATTCTCAGTCTCATTCTTGAGTTTAAGCCTTAATGCGAGTCTTTTAATATGTCTTCGCAGTCTCAATGATTGACTAAGTCTTGACTGATCACACCTTACTCCAAGTCTTAATTGTAGCAGTGTCAGGTAGTTACGAATTTTTATGAGTTAAGGCAATTTAGTCTCATTAAGTAAACATTTTAGCCACGAACTAATTCACCGCCAAAGTCTTAATATTTGTTCCAGCACCTATTTTCCTACCGGATATATATTTTTAGTACATGCATATGGGTTGTTTGCACATTCTACATACCTATAGACTAAAAAGAAGTGGGTAAAAATCCCGATCACCCGCAGGCAAGAGCGAACAACTTCAGCGTAATGAGTAGCAAGCAACGGGTTTTGATGTTTTGTAAATACAAAAAAAAAAACGGTTATAAGGTAGACCGCCCCTAGCATCCTCTTCTTTTGAAAGTGACACAATTGGCATGCTCAGAGTGTTATTGCGGGAACAAAGTGAAATGCCTTAAGCATATGACTAGAAGTGGATTTTACACTAGATTTTTTTGTTTTTATCAGTTTCTCGGTTGAACGAATGCAGACGTTTAGGTGAAATAAAAACAAATGCAAACAAGGGCATTCGTAACATTTGGTTAAAAGAAAAAAAGAAATTTATTCAGAAAAGAAAGAAAGGACAATCAGAGATCAAACAAAGCACACACACATTCTCACTAAAGAAAATATAAGGGATATAGCACAAACGTACGTACGCAACTACATATTTAGGAAAGATAAGAAAAAACGCGCCAAGATTTTGAGAATGTCCAATATATGCAACATATGTGTCTTATTTGATGTTTTTTTGCTGTTTTATGACCTTTAATTTCATTTTTGTGGGAAAAGCTAAATTGATTAAGAATTTCCACAAAGAGAATTTCATATATATTCTTAAACCTGCTGGTAAACCCGCGGGCAAGACTGCGGTGTGGATCTATAATGGCTGAAGTAATTAAATGTGCCGAGGAGCTAGTCAAAATAAGTGCAACATAATATCTAGTAAAGGAAAGCCATTAGTCCTCTTAGTTGATGAACTAGGAAAAATACGTTTGACTATGCCAAACTAAAAGTGAAACTTCAACAGTATGAAAACAACTCGCAGTAGTGTATATCCCAATTTCTTATTACGTTCAAGGCTTCGCTCCAGTTTTCAGCTTTAGTTGTTAGTAGTGCAAAAATGCCCAACCCCGAGAATAACTAATCGCCTCATTATGTTGCGAACATAGCTCAGACGAACTATTTGTTTGCTCACAATACGCGCCTAGCCATAGAATTATCTATCATTTTCTTTCGCTCCATAGATTTTTTTATACCTTTCATGAAGATGAAATGGTATTATAACTTTGGTCCGATGTTTGCAAGTATGATGTAAGATCAGGATGACGAGATGAGTTGATTTAGCCATGTCCGTCTGTCTGTATGTCTGTTTGAACGCTAACTAGTCCCACAGTTTTTGAGGTATTTAGCTGAAATTTGGTATGCGGCCACCATTTTCTAATATAGAAATCATTTGTCGGAACCAGAAATATCGGAACTATATTACATATATCTCCCATACAATCGCCCGGGTAGAAAATCTGTAAATTTAGCCAAGGCCTGACTAGATTTTCCCTTTTAAAATCATGGGCCTGACAAGGAAAGTTTACACAGGCCCTTATCTGTTTGTTAATGCTTTTTAATAAAGGGCCTGTCGGGTATTGCAAAGCTAGGCCCTGCCTATTTTTTCAAGGCAATGCCAGCTAAGAAATAAAATAATTCATTTACATCACAGTTGTCTTCTCTGTCCATTGGGCTATTCCAATCATTGAAATATTTTCTGCAAATGAACAACTTGAATTAAATTTTATAATCGTGGAAAAACTATCCTGGCGCTGGATTGGAAAAACTAGGCCGCCTCAATATTTAGGCCCTGGATTGGAAAAACTGAGCAGGTGCAAGGTATGCAAAACTAGGCAGTCCCCTTACAGAATAATCCATAAATTGCCCGTAAATATAAAAACATACGCTTTCCCGCCATTCCAGAGCCCTGACAGGCCCAAGATCGAATTGTCTATTGTAGGAAAATCTAGCCAGCGCCTAGATTAAGAATAGATTTGCCTAGATTATTTTCTACCCGGGTTAGGTTAGAGTGGTTACCCCTGCTCTGGCAGGTATCTGGTCTTCTAACCTTTTATGAAACTGAATCACCGTCTTTGTTTGGCAGTGATACATTTCCGATTTCCCCATTTTGAGCCTCACACGTTCTTCTTGGATGGCCACCATCCGTCCGTCCGCTCAATTTGGGGGAGGCATTTTTGAAATTTCGACTGGTCGTAACTTTTAAACTGAATACGGTAGAACCATGAAATTTGGCACAAAGTATAATAGTATCGTTGGGAGTATACCTGATGCCCTCCAACCACGCCTACTTTCGGTATCGAAAATTTCGAAAGTCACTTAAATTGACATAATTCGGTAACGGAAATGGCTAAAATGATAAAGTTTGGTAGTCATTCCATTATGATTTTTTAATACATTTTCAACCATAATAGGGAGTATAGCCGATGGATGTTAAACTTTGCTAGTGGGTGCGGAACCCTGGATTTTTAAGGGGGGCATTTTGGAAAATTGGACTGGTCGTAACCTTAAAACTGATTATAACTAGTAGAATGATGAAATTTAGCTGGTTTCACGGTGGTATAGGAAATAATCCTGATACAACTGGTGGAAATCGCTGGGTATTTAATATTCGGTTTACCCGAACTTAGACTTTCTTACTTGTTTATCTCTGCTTTATATTTGCTAGATCTCTAAGGGAATCGGAGAAAAAATTAAAAAGGTTATGCCGACTATACTGCCGTCCTAAGCAAAAAGGCAGTATGTTAAAAAAAATTGATTAACGAGAAAACTGAAGTTGAAGTTGGGGTGTGTTCGAACTAAATACCTAGTTATTTTGCTGCATAACAGCCATAAATGATTGTTGAGATATTAAAAGGATTCATGAAGAATCAATTGCATCTGATTATGGGCGAAAATTATCCTTAGGACGTTAAAGGATCAGCGAACTGCCTTTCTGCTTTGTAAATCAAAAAGCAGTAAAATATTATTTACTGCTTTTTTGGATTGTAAAACAAACCTTTTATATTTTCGAGAGATACTGCCTTTCTGCTTTGTAAATCCAAAATAAAACAAAAATCATTTACTGCTTTTTTGGTTTGTAAGTCAAAGTTACTGCTTTTCTGCTTCAAAATCCGGCAACAAATGCCAAAGATATGAAGAAAAATGTAATTGGGCGACATTTAGGGTTGCCAGAAAAAAACAAATTTTTTTTAATGTTTTTCAAAAATACTTCATATGAGACTTTTTTTTTTTGCCTGTAAGGCGAGACGCTCTAGTGAACTTGTTTGCGCCAGTATACAAACAAATCTAAGTTCAATAAAAGTAAGTGAAAAGAATTCAAGCGCTGTATATCAGCAGTGACTATGTATTTGGATAGCACACGAGATGACATTTGTTCGATCTTATAGTTAGTCAGAAAGTTAAATGCTTTTCAAAAACAGTTCATATGAGGGGAGGTATGGCCGACTTTTTTTTGGTGATATTTTTTAACAATTTTGAACTTGTTGCATTTCTCTTTCGAAAATCTAGCACATCCATATATTAAACATACCTACCACTTACTTGTGCCCTTATTTTCCATTAGTCGCTATGACTGCGGGGTATAGACAAATATTTGTTTGTGTGCACACAACTTCCATATAAGCCAACAAACAAACAGCTAAACTGAAACCAATTCCTATTTTAAAAGCTCTTATTTTCAATTTCGTTTTGAAATTGCCTCGCACGCGCCCATTTCTATGTTAACTTATTGCGCATATACCTTGGACATAGAAATGTATTGTTTGCAATTCTAAGTAATTTTTTTTTTACAAAAACTGCTTTCATAGAAAACAATTTCTTATTTACACAGCATAAACGCATATTTTCTGTATAAAGCAATGTGATGCTTTGAAATTTCGTGGGCGTGGAGGGGGAGAAATATGGGACGGGCAGATTGCTAAACTAACAATAACATCTTTACTGCCATAATTGAAATTGTAAAAGAAGTAATTAATTGAAAGGGAAACTTTTGAAGAAAACGCGCCCATATGTGGCTACTTGTATGTATGGTGGCGTATGTAC
>CAXKVI010000001.1:46852902-47040402 GCA_964058755.1 Campiglossa producta | reverse complement strand
TATTGTATTTTATTTCGTTTTTAATTTTTTTTAATTTAATTTTTTTTTAATTTAATAAAATTTATTTTTTTTTCATTTTATTTGATGTTATTTTACCATCTGGTTTTATTTTATTTTATTATTTAATTTAATTTAATTTAATTTTACTTTATTTTATATTATTGTATTTGATTTCATTTTGTTTTACATGTTTTTCATTTTTTTGCCCTATTTTTTCAATTTAATTTTTGTTTTTTAATTTCATTTAATTTTTTTAAATTTAATTGTTTTTTTTTTTTTTAATTTAATTAGATTTTTTTCATTTTATTTCATGCTATTTGACCTATCTTGTTTTATTTTATTTTATTATTTTATTTAATTTAAGTGAATTTATTTTTTTTTTCTAGTAACGATGATATGTTTCTGGGTATTAAAAATAAATTCAACCACGTGGTACTTCATAACCGTGCTCATTACAAAAAAGACATGTTCTATTGATAGTTAACAGTAGTCTTTCGAAACTTTTCATATTAAAGCTATAATCATCGACTGACAGTTTTTCTCTTCATAGATTGTAGCTTTTGGATGATAAATCGAATGTTCAATCGAATTTATCGACATGTGTTAAAAATTAAACTTTATTTTAAGTCTTTGATTTGACAGTTATTAAATTGGAAATAAAAGAAAAGAGTCAGGAGGACATTGGGGTATTTTGAAAAAAAAAAAAAAAAAATTGGGACGAAATTAAATTTATTAGAATAATTAGAATAATTTCACAGATTTTTATTCGACATAAGTTATATTAAACGCCCCAAAAAGATCCTGTTAAATAACCTTCAGATAGTATTATTTAAACGACACAGATAGTGCTGTTTTATCAAAAAGACATGTTAATTTTACCGGAACTCATGTTAATTTAACTCCGTCACTATACATGTCTTGATGTACGGCTTCGACTCATGGGAGCTGCTAAATGACGATAAAATTACCCTGTAAAGTTACAGAAAAAATATGTCGAGAACATTTAGAAAACCGGAAATAGGAAGTACGCAAATCTGCAAATCTGTGAAAGTACCCCGCTGTGCGACATATAATGCGAACCGGCTTCCATTATCGTCACTTGATTACAAAGTTAGCAAGCATAAACCACAAAAGAGCAAATAAAATAAAGCCTTACGCACACATGTTTAACATTTAGCAATCAAAATTCACAAAAGGATCAAATATCCTAGTTATTTTCACATTTTCAATTTGACACAACACAAAAACAAAATTATAATTGGAATAAAAACTTTTGTCACCTTGAATTGTATCAAAATTCGTAGTAAATCGTGTTTTTTTCTCATGCCTTTTCCGTTAAGTTAACTATTCCAGTTTGGCAATTAGATACCACTCACGGTGTAACCACACAACAACAATCCAACAACCCACTTAATAACCCCCAGGCACATAAATTCTTTGCTATTTGAATTGTCGCTTTTGCGGCAAACAAAATGTGTCAATCATAGCTATTGGCAAAGCACAGCAGGTCACACTTTTAGTTAGTTGCAGAGAGTTTTAGCTATTATATTATTATTTACACCTTGATTTTGTGATTGACGCAATGTTTTCAAAGTAGGTGTGACCTTTTTGTGCGAATATAGTGGTTTGTATGGATGGTAAAGTATTTTGTGATGTGAGAAGCGGAAAATTGGTTGGGGTAAATGTGTTAATGGTATGTGACTTGTTGTATGTCAGTGAACGGGAGTTGTTTACCAAATTGGTGAACTGGAATATCTAACAATGTTTTGCAAAACCTAAGAAATAATAGATTACCTAAGTGAGCTGTCGTTGGCAGGACTAATATAAGTTTGATTATTCCCATGAGAGTATTTAAAGCTCCCTTCTCAATTTAAGTACCGTTTTGTTCTCAATGGCAAGCTGTAAGTAAGTAAAGTAAGAAACAACTGTTGCTTAATTGACCAGTACCTGGGTGACCGAACTTGCTCTTACCTACTTACTTAAAATAGCCTTTAACCGCCCAGGCGATTTTGGCTGTTCAACATGTTACGCCAGTCGGTTCTTTGTTGAGCCAACTGGCGCCAATTAGAGACACCGCGTGCTCGCAGGTCTGTCTCTACTTGGTACTGCCATCGAAGTGGTGGTCTCTCTCTTCCTCTACTTCCACCGGCGGGTGCCGATAAAAATACCTTCTGTGCCGGAGCGTCTTTGTTCATTCGCACCAGGTATCCTAGCTAGCGGAGCCGCTGGGTTTTATTTTGCTGAACTATGTCCACGTCTGCGTAAAGCGCATACAGCTCATCATTATATCTTCTTCGGTACTCGCCGTCGCCAACTTTTAGGGGTCCATAAACCTTTCGAAGAATTTTTCTCTCGAATACTCCCAAAGCCGCCTCATCAGCTGCTGTCAGTGTCCATGCTTCTGCACCATATAGCAGGACGGGTACGATAAGTGACTTATAGAGTGTTGTTTTTGTTCGTCGAGAGAGGACTTTACTTCTAAATTGCCTACTCAGCCCAAAGTAGCATTTGTTTGCAAGAGTTATCCTTCTATGGATTTCCAGTCTTACATTGTTGTTGGTAGTAATGATGCTTCCCAGGTATACAAAGTCCCTTACTATCTCGAAATTATGGCTGCCAACAGTGTCGTGGTTGCCAAGGCGCGAAGGCGCTGACTCTTTGCTTGATGCCAGTAGGTACTTCGTTTTGCCTTCGTTCACCACCAAACCCATTTTTTCCGCTTCCTTTTCTAATTTGGAGTACGTAGAAGCGGTTGTTGTTGAGGCCAATGATGTCGATGGCATACGCCAACTGTTTACGTGGTACTTACCTCGTAAAGTTCGTACTCGCACGTAAATAAAGGAAAGATAGCGAATCAGTGAAACGTTATAAATGTATTTATTAAAAGTAAATGGGACTGAATAACTAACTTACCTAAATAAGGTGGATAGTTATTATTGCTTACCTTCGGTGACTTGGCTGCAGGCGGGTTCTCGGACGTGCGTTCTAAAAAGAAGTGAACGATTCTGAACAGGAAAAGTTAGTTCGAACCCAACTCCGAAGAAAAGCATTCGCTATTATCCGGAGAGGGAAGAACTGTTAGCGGTAAAGATAGATGAGTTGCCAATCACTAGGGTGTGCCGTAATATTTAGGCTTGTGGCCTAAACACCAACAGTTGTACGCTCTTGTAATATATTGTTCTAGCGCGGTTAAATTCTGTAGCTTGTATTATTTTCTCCAGCATCAAATTAAAGAAATCGCACGATAGGGGGTCGCCCTGCCTGAAACCTCGTTTAGTTTCGAACGGCTCGGAGAGGTCCTTCCCGATTCTGACCGAGCTAGTGGTGTTGTTCAGCGTCATTTTGCACAGCCGTATAAGTTTTGCTTGGAAACCAATATCAGACATAGCGGCATATAGGCAACTCCTTTTCGTGCTGTCGAAGGCGGCTTTAAAATCAACAAAGAGATGGTGTGGAGATCCCTAAATGAGGACTGAACAAACAAAACGCCTTATTTCCATTTTTCACCTTTTCAGTGTTTTGATGCAATCTGGTGGTTCAGACAATATTACACATGATGTACTCAATAGAAACTACTAAAAAGTCATATTTTCTATAAAAAAGATCCGTCAAAATCAAAATTTCGTACAAATCGGAAATATTTCCTTCTCATTTGTTTGTGCGTGGAAATTTGTGCACCAAAACGACTGGGCAAGGCTTATATCGTGCCGTAGATGTTGATAGGCCGAAAAAAAATTGAAAGGTCAATATTTTATTTTCCAGCAAACGTTTATTTTGTTGATTTTTTTCGGTCTATAAACATCTACAGCACGATATAAGCTTCGCCCAGTTATTTTAACGCAAAAAAAACCATGGAATCCCGTATAAAATTACCTGTTTCAAACAAAAGGGAATATTTCCAAGTTATAAAGTTAAAAAATTACAACTACACAAACAAAAAATTTAAAAAAATTATGACCCCAGTTGGCCGTAGCTGTTTTATTTTAGTAACGCCAAATTAAAACTTTAAATTGTGGTTTTTTGAATCTGTCAAAGTTTTTTTCGGTTTCTGAAAAATGTTTGAAAGTGGAAATAAGGCGTTTTGTTTGTTTAGTACTCAAATAATCCTTAAATAGTCCCAAAACGACCCCAAAAAGACCCTCAAAAGTTCCCAATTGACCCGAAAATGATCCAAAAATGATTCCAAAATGACCCAAAAATGGCTCCTAAATGATCCGAAAATGACCCCAAAATTGTCCCAAATTGATCCAAAATTGAACCCAAAATGATCCCAAAATATCCCTAAAATTATCTTCACGTAGGTAACATCCTTAGCCATTGTCAGCATGGCTTTATGCCTGGTAGATCTACGTGCACCAATCTACTTTTAGTCACGCATGAGATAGTTAATCATTCAATTGCCAGTCCCAGCTTGACGTGGCATACACTGATTTTTCAAAGGCATTCGATAAGGTAGACCATGCAGTCCTGCTGCATAAGTTAAAGATGTACGCTATTACTGGCGAGCTATTGAAATTTTTCTCAAGTTTTCTTAGTTGAAGGAAACTATTCGTAAAAATGGGGTCCACTACGTCCAGCATCTGTGTCAATGCATGGTTGGGTATCCCGCAAGGAACCCACAGTGGTCCTTTATTATTTCTTCTCTTTATTAATGATCTCCCCTTACACTTTAAATATGTGAATTGCCTAATGTTTGCTGACGATGTTAAACTATTTCTGAAAGTTGATAGCATCTCTGATAGCGAAAAGTTGCAGCATGATTTAACCTCTTTCGAAGCGTGGTGTAATTTAAATCACTTGTATTTAAATGTCAACAAATGCTCGATAGTAACTTATGCTAGGAAGCCGAATACAGTCATTTTCGACTACTATTTGGATATCAATGTGCTCAACCGTCTCTCAGACATGAAGGACTTGGGTGTGTTATTCGACACCAAGCTTACCTTCAACAAACATATCGTTTTTATTACCTCCAAATCTTTTGTCACTGTTAGGCTTCATTAAAAGAAACACTAGGGACTTTAAAAACCCGAATACCCTTAAATCTTTATTTACTGCTCTTGTACGGAGTAGATTAGAATATTGCTGTTTAGTATGGAGCCCGTATTACGATTTATACTCGGCTAAAATTGAAAGAGTTCAGAGAGTATTTACGAAATTTGCTTTGTACAAAACCGTGAAAGCGGTCCTCCGCCCTACATCAGCAGACGGAAGCTTCTCGGCTTGCAGTCTTTACACGACCGACGAATTTGCTGTTCATTGCTATTCGTGTATAATGTGATTAACGATAATATTGACTGTGATGACCTGAAGGCTTTGTTCAACGTATACATACCCCCAAGAACGCTAAGATCGAATCGTCTATTTGCTGATTCAACCAGTACAACTACTTACTCGTTGAATGAACCCATTAATAGATGTATCCGCCTTTCTAATACTTACGCAAGTGATATTGATCTAAATTCGAGTTTTTATTCATTTAAGCTATGTTTGTTTTCATTATTTAATTAATCTGATTTATTTATATGAATGCTTTAAACTGTCTAGTCTGTAAGATTTACTAATCAGTAGACTGAAATAAATAAATAAATAAATAAATTGACCCCTAAATGATACCGAAATGATCCTAAAAAATCCAAATATTATCCCAAAAATATACAATGCAAATACAATACGGTAAAATGGTAACCCTGGGCGGCAACTCTACTTGAAAATATTTTAGTTCGTATGTCGGCGAGAATACCTATCATCTGATACCCATATAATGACATATCTCGGTCCATAATTTAAAAAATTGAGATAGGTGGCAACCCTGTACGCCCCCCAAGTGGCAACCCCCAAGTGGATAGTCTTAGAATCAATCATACTATCTATATGCTAAATTTTACTTACTGGCTGTAAAGAGTTTGTCATGGTAAATGCCAGAAAATGAACCTTCTTCCTAAACTTAAAATTTTCTCAAAAAGCTTTGTGGTTATCGATAGCAAAACTAGCTCACAAGTGAAAAATTAACAACACAAGCACACATTTAAGTAAACTCAATAACTGCCCTGCAGCGAAAGCAACTAGTTGAAAACTACTTTACAATTAGTTGGTGCACCGGGCCCAACTAGTAAGTGTTTTGTCTTTTTTCATATAAAAAAAAAAAAAAAAAACTAATGGCGGCGATATACCAACAGGTTACCAGTTGCGCCGACCGCCGTGGTGTAGCGGTTAAGTGTTCGGCCTTCTACACCAAGTCGTGGCGGTTCGATGCCCGGAAAAAGTAACATCAAAAATTATTTAGAAAAACAATTTCTTTAAACGGGGTCGCCCCTCGGCAGTAGTTTGGCAAACTCTCCGGGTGTATTTCTGCCATGAGAAGCTTCTCAACAAAAAACTCATTTGCTTTGCAAGTGCCGTTCGGAGTCGGCTACAAACTGTAGGTCCCGCGAACTTGTAGGAAAAAATCAAAGCAGCACACCACAAGTTGGAAGAGAAGCTCGGCAAAAATCTCGTTTGAGGTTATGATAACCTGATGGGATATCGCCGCCATTAGTTGCTTTTATTAATAAATGCTAAATACAACTCTGTCATCTTCGAAGAAATACTTAGTACAAACAAAAATTTCCTTGTGTGAAGAAAAAGTAAACAAAATTTTGCATACTTTTGGGAGAACCGATATTTATATTAGGGTGTTGTCGAAATTCTCCACATAGGAGAGTCCCGAGATTGAAACTCCTAAGCCGAAACCGTTAGGTACTCCTTTTTGAACCATTCAGATGACTTGATGAAGGCCAGCAAGTCTTTTATATCCAGCTCCGCGACCTGGTATAGACTATCCAGAAAAGGAACTCCCAAAAAGTGCGTTCTCCCGCGCTTAAAGCTGACCAGTTGCAGATGACGTACAGCACCGTTTCCTCTTCCCCATCAACTTTAGAACTCCTACAGCATCATCGGTAGGGCACACATAGCCTTGCCGCGTTTCATCTAATAAGACATTTCCCGGGTAATATCCCTATTATATGGAGATTTATCTCCTTCTTAGGGTGGTAATGCGTCTAGATCTTTTATGATCCCTTTTTGGCCAGGTTTGTTTGGATATCCGGCACCCTTGCCTTTAAACGTTTAGGGTCCATTTGCCCCTCCAAACAAACCGAAGAAACAAAAAAAGTAAAAATCCTAGTTATTCGGGATTTAATAATTATTCCTTTGCCCACCTCCAACACATGCGATTACCATTTATGGCGGCATACATTAAATGAAATGAGACATGGCATGTTGCCAACAAATTGTCCGCATCAATTTGTTGCCGGACAGGACAGCATAGCACAACAGCGTATTTAACAGTTGTACACATTTGAAATGGTTAAATACTGAAATGAACGTTGAAAATTGGCATGTGCCGCAACGCATAAAATGGATACTCGACATTCATTCATTAGCAGCTTTGAACTATTTTCTGTGTCGAACTGTGTTGCTGATGGTTGTTGTTGCTGTTCTTGTTGATGTACTGCCATTACCAACCATTGTTTGGCACTTGGTCTCACTGCGCACATAAAAGGGCCGGTAGTGGTTTATAATGGCGGTGTTGCGTTCTATTGTGTTGAATTGAGGTTATGTATCATATAATTGACTTGACGTATATTTTAACAAGGCAACAGACTAGAATATACAAAAATAATTGAATTAATGCATGCAAAATGGATATTGTATGCAGTGAGCGAGCTAAATATGTGCAAAGTTATGTTATGAAATATTTTCAAAACACTCACCAAAAAACACTTATGATGTAGGTATGTACTGCATATGTAGTTATTTTATGTAATAAACGCTAGTAATTTAGTTATTTCAATTATTTACATGGAGTTTAGTTGTGGTTTTAGTTGTTTAATAGCAGTGAAAGCAAAACCAAAAAAAAAAATACTACTTTTATTTTTAGTTAACAAGCTTAACGGGGCTCACGGTGGATATATGTATGTACTACGTTAGGGCGCGCGTTATAAGTATGCCTGATAGTAATGTCACAAATACTGAAAGCTTCTTTAAAAAAATCTTGTTTTATTTTATTTTTCTTTGCTTAATTCTATCTTATTTTATTTGGTTTATTCAAATTAATTCTGTTTTATTAAATTTTCTTGACTTTTATTTTGCTTAAATTTATTTCATTTTCTTTTTCTTATTTGATGTTTATTTAACTTAATATAGTTTAGGCTAATTTGTTTTAATTTAATTTAATCTAATTTTATTTGATTTAGCACTATTTTATTTTAATTTAACTTAATTTAATTTATCTTAATTTAGTCTAATTTAACTTAATTCAAATTAATTTGATTTCATTTATTTTAATTTTTTTTCATTTGGTCTAATTAAATTAATTTAATTTAAAATTAATTTATTTCATTTTTTTTTGATTTTTTATGTTTATTTAACTTATTTTAAATTATTTATTTTATTTTTTTTCTATTTTTTTATTTATTTCATTTTTTTTATTTTGTTAAATTTTTTTAATTTTGATTTAATAATTTTTTTTATTTAATTTATTTTATTTTCTTTTATTCTATTCTGTTTAAATTTATTTTTTTATTCAATTTAATTTTATTTTTATATTATTTTATTTTTATTTTTTTTTTTTCATTCACAAAACGGCCCAAAATAAATTTATAATTGATTGTATCCATATATAAAGGACTTGATTTTTATTAGGATAAGAGGATGCGTTATCAGGATATTGCAAAAAACCTTATTCACGAGAAAAGGAAACTGAAATTTCAAAAGTAGCTTAGTAGATTGTGTAACAATATGTTTTCTAGAAAAATTTTTTGTGGATATTGTGAAACATAGCAATTATAGTGGACTTTTTATAGGTTACACAGGGCGTATGAGTAACGGTTATGTAGTTATTAAATTGAGATATCGCAATAAAACTTACACTACGTTCAGGCTCTCATGAACACATTTCTTTTGAGACCCACATTGTAAAATCAATTTCTTAGAATATCTCCTGTCCATCTCCTGTATATCCTTAAACATTTTTATATACATTGTCAGGACTTTTATTAGATAACAACTTTTTATAAAACATCCAGTTTTTAGAAAGGTGAAAGCTAATTAAAAAAACTTATGTTTAGCCTATATTCCAGTTACTCTACAAATATATTAGTACCCACATACACACATTTTTTGGAAAATTTTCAAGATGCGTTACAAAATTTGATCCCCCAAGGGATATCCTACCGATTTACTAATTATGATGTCCTTGAACGGTAAGGATATAAAAATATGGGTAACACGATTACATTAATCATTGAAATAGAAAATCGCAGTCGAATGAAGTAAGATTTCACTAATCACGCCAACTGCAAGTCGGCACGGGTTGTCATGGTCCAAATTGCATAAAACTTTGTCAGGATAGTTTTTAGTGCATAATGGTCAAAATTAGAGGGTGTGCGTTTAAATAAAACAACTTTGATTTTTTGGGACAGTCTAACGTACATTTATATTTATATTTACAAAATCAATAAAAACCATAACCTTAATTGCTTTCGTGTTAGGTTAATTGCTGGAGGCTACAATTAAATGTTCAAAATTTGTGTTGTAACTGGTTATTTACATTGATGTACTCTCCAACAATTTCACGTGTTTTTATGAGGGCTTATGTTAATTGAATCAATTGCAAACAAAATTGTTTTATTTTTTTTATTTTTTAAGCTTCGGTCCAAAAGGCAATACTATAAAAAGTATTTCTGCATCATTGTTTGTGGTACTCACTGAAGAACAAGAATTTAAAAAATGTTAATTAGATGGTGTGTCTTTGAGGAATAATAATACAAAATTATATTGAAGACAATTTTTTGTTGGCTTCTGGGTATCCCAGCTTCAAAATGCTCAGCTCTGTAAATTTCCAAGGATTCGAGAACTACCCACAAAACGGTAACGCTGTTAGGCAGGCCAAGAGATATACAAACATACCTACACTTTCAACAGAGCGAATATATAAAATTTTAATAAAGTTGAACATTCCCATGGAAAAGTTTTCCCAAATGTGTAAAGGAATTGTCGATTAATTAATTAGCTATATTAAAGAGCTAGCGGGTAAAGATATATTTACCGTGTAGAAAAAATTGACTCTAGTCTCCCTGGGTTAGGTGCGTTCTTCTTCAGCAATATCGGGTGGAAGACTGCTTAAAACGGGGTTCACAGGCCGAGATCTGACAAAAGTTATCAACCGACTCAGTGTGGATGTCGGCTAGAGCCCGCATATGATTCCGCAGATCAAACGACAAGGTAATATGATGATCTCACAATAATGCTTACGGAGATGTCTCCTTATGTTTCTTAGGGGCGGGTCTGTGTCCAAAAGATGACGGTTTGGATGTCCTGGTTTGTGGCAATTCAGAAGGAATTGCCTGCTCAGCATTTCCACGTGCTCTCTTACATTGAACAGTTTTGCCTGTTGATGGAGGTGAGACTCAGGAGACATGAGGAGACATCCCGTAACAGTTCTGATAGCAGTATTTTGGCAGACTTGTAACTTCGTCCAGTTGGTGTTATGCACGTTAGGCGACCATATGGGTGCAGCATAGTCAAACACTGGTCGGCCAATGGCCTTATATGTAGTCAACAATGTTTCTTTATCCTTTCCCCAAGTACTGACCTGAGGTATTGCTGCGATCTCGTACCTTTGAGACCATTGCAGACACATGACCAGCAAATGAGAAAGTATTATCCAATGTCACCCCCAATAACTTTGGGTGGCTTAGTGCCTTCAACGTTGATGTCCAATTCGTTTCTCACTTGGTGCGTCCATGTCGTAAAGAGTGTCGCCGTAGATTTAGTCGGTTATATTGTCAGATTTCGCTCGGTGAAAACCCTGGAAAGGTCGCAGAGATAACTGCTGATTTTCGCACAGAGTTCATCAGTATGTGGGCCCTACCCCGTCGTCATTATTGCACAGTCGTCGGCGTACGAAACGATGGTGGCGCCCTCTGGTGGTGGAGGCATCTTCGATAGATAAAAGTTAAATAGTGACGTGGATAGGACACCACCCTGTTGGCACCCCATGTCTAATACGTCTGGGTTTGGATGTAGCGTTTCTAAAGTTTACCGACGCCTGTCGTCCGTTCAGATAATTAGCGGTCCACCTCCTTAACCCATCAGGGAGTTGTGTCTTAAGAAGATCTTGTATGAGCGTGGCGTGATTGACTGTATCAAAGGCTTTTGACAAGTCCAGTGCCTCTAACGAAGTAACATTATCTGCCTTTTTATAGTTCCAAATTATTTAAAAAAATTAAAAATAAAATTTAGTTACCTTAACGGTGCTTTTTTGATAGTTCTGAGCGGTTTATTACTTTTATTTTTATTTGGTTAGTTTTATTTGTTTTTATTAAATTTTTTTTTATTTTACATTATTATCGTTGTTTAATTGATGTTGTAGTTGTAATTCCATCAAAAAAATCTTTATTTTTCGGTTTTTTTTTACGGAAGCCAACACAAAACTTACTACAGTCCATTTGACAGCTGGAAGGTGTGAAATGTTTCTATGAAAATGTACTTATTTGAAAAGTTGACAATTAATTATTCGCACAATTTAGCGCCAGATTTCATATTGCTGTGAAAAACAAACTAAAGTCAGAAATTTATAAATAACACATTTGACTTTTAAGGGCAATAAAATGTGCTAAATGTCTTTATGTTCTCATTGTTAAAGGTATAATAAAAGTAACGAGAGTTCCCAGCATGTTGAATATTTTTAGTATAAACGGAATATAACATGAAAGCGATGGTAAATTTCCATCCACCAAATTGCGCTCAATCAAAATAAAATGAAGAGACCACAAACTCATTCCGGGCATTGTGGTAGTATTGCGTCGCTTTATTATGTGATTGTTCGTTGACAGGAATTCAAATATTTTTGGGTAATACAATGCTAATTTATGAACAGCAATTATACCAAAAAAATCATTTGGTAGCTTACCAGAAATGAATTGCCGGTGATGTGTCATGGGATTACATTTAACATCTGTCATGGTGAAACGCACCGCAGAGAGGGTGTACTGCTTGTAAATCAACAAGAGCAAGCGGATGTTGTCAGGTGTACATATAAAGTTTTGTTTTGAACGGGTAATGATGGCTTGAAAGGTATTTGTGGACTTTCGTAGCAATTGGGTGTTAATAGAAATGCAGCATCTTCGCTGGCTATGCATGGAATTGCAATTAGATGAAGGAATTTTGATTTAAAAAGTAAACGATATGAGAAATGGCGATCCCGCTAACCGCACCAACTACCGCGGAATCAGCCTTCTTAATATCGCATATAAGGTTCTTTCTAGCGTATTGTGTGAAAGACTGAAGCCCATCGTAGACAAGCTGATTGGACCTTATCAGTGTGGCTTTAGACCTGGTAAGTCTACCATCGACCAGATTTTCACGATACGCCAAATCCTGGAGAAGACCCATGATAACAGAATCGACACACACCATCTCTTTGTCGATTTCAAAGCCGCTTTTGACAGCGCAAAAAGGAGTTGCCTGTATGCCGCCATGTCTGAATTTGACTTCCCTGCAAAGCTTATACGGCTTTGCCAAATGACGTTGAGCAATACTAACAGCTCCGTCAGAGTCGGGAAGGACCTCTCTGAGCCATTTGAAACCAAACGAGGCTTCAGACAGGGCGACTCCCTTTCGTGCGATTTCTTCAACCTGATGCTGGAGAAGATAATTCGAGCAGCAGAGCTAAACCGCAATGGTACAATCTTTTACAAGAGCGTGCAATTGCTGGCGTATGCCGATGATATTGATATCATTGGCCTTAACAACCGCGCCGTAAGCGCTGCCTTCTCTGGACTGGATAAAGAAGCGAAAAAAGTGGGTCTTGCGGTCAACGAGGACAAGACGAAGTATTTGCTGTCATCAAAGAAAGAATCGGCGCACCTGCGCCTTGGCAGCCACGTCACTGTTGATAGTTACAAATTTGAAACTGTGAGGGACTTCGTCTATTTGGGAACCAGCATTAACACCGAAAATAATATCAGTCTAGAAATCCAACGGAGAATCACTCTTGCGAACAAGTGCTACTTTGGACTGAGTAGGCAATTGAGAAGTAAAGTCCTCTCTCGAAGAACAAAGATCGCGCTCTATAAGTCTCTCATCATACCTGTCCTGATGTATGGCTCAGATTCATGGACAATGTCAAGAGAAGATGGCCCTTGGAGTATTTGAGAGAAAAGTTCTCCGGAAGATTTATGGTCCTTCCCGTGATGCCGACGGCGAGTATCGAAGGAGATTTAACGATGAGCTGTACGAGCTTTACGCAGATCTGACCATAGTCCAGCGAATTAAAGCCCAAAGGCTCCGCTGGCTGGGTCACGTCATGCGAATGGACAAAGAAGCTCCAGCCCAGAAGGTTTTCCAATCGTCACCCGAATTCGGCAGCAGAGGAAGGGGGAGGCCTCGACTGAGATGGAAACAACAGGTGGAGGATGACTTGAACTCCCTTGGGGTTTCCAATTGGCGTCAGTTATCGCTAAAAAGGAATGACTGGCGTGCTTTGATAGGCGACGGCCAAAATCGCTTAGGCGGTTAAGCGCCAATAAATGATGATGATATGAGAAAATATATAAAACTTGTACAGATACAAGTTTTTGAAGTGAAAGCTTCTTTAGGTAAATGCAAAAGTGTCAGATATTATCTGGAAAATAAAAATATCGTCGCTTGCCTGCCAGAGGCATGAATGTGCGAATTTTCCAAATTTGAGCAGGGTTGGGCATTTTTGCACTACCACTAATTTTACAGTGATAGTTAAAATCAAAAATCACTATAACTAAGTTTTTAGACTTCCTTTAACTCAATTGAACAAAATTGTACCAAAAACCGGGTCCGAAAATAATAATAAATAAAATCACATTCGATGGACCATAAATAAGACATAAATAACACAAATTGTGGTTTTTATTTCAAATTGGCCTTTAGCTCGATAATAATATCATCTCTTTAATAAATAAAATCGAAAATCATTATCACTAAATTTTTAGTGACAGTGGCTTTTGATTTTATTTATTACTTAAAAAATTATCACTGAAAAATTAGTGGTAGTGCAAAAATGCCCAACCCTGAATTTGAGTTAATAAGCTTACGTGATTAACGTCTAGTTTCTCTACGATTCACGAAAACCCTGGGTTTCCTAAGTACAAGGAAGCACCGGAAATTTGCAATGCCATTTTCATGAATGTGTAGTTCAATCTCTAAAAATTTTGCCAGAAAAACGAATGGCGCAACAAAAATACTTAAAAACCGAATTTTAAAATTTTTAAAATTTTTTTTTGCCAGAAAAATTAATGTGTAGCAAAATCATAACATATACGACATGGTGTCTGTCGTTCAGGGCAACACATTAAATTTTCTGGCAAAATACAAATTTTACAAAATTTAAAAATTCTGTGCCGAATCTCGATTAATTGAACGAATATTAACGTAAAAACTCTAACCTACGCCAGATCGCGGAACTGGCCATAAAGGACTTGATAGCCTTCATAAAGTCATCTAAGTGGTTCAAAGAGGAGTAGCGGTGTCGGTTTAAAAAACAAAAATTTAAAATTTTACCACACTGAACCAAAACCGTACATGTTTGTTACGAATAAAGTTTCATAGAAATTCAAGCTGATATTTTTTAGAATAAAAGAAAAAATTCATAGATTCTAAGAAAATTATCTTACAATTTATAAATGAATTCATGCTTTCTGAGGATTTGTTAACATATTTTAAGAAAAAGTACTTATATTCTTAAACTTTCAATTTGGCAAATTCATGCCTTTGGCAAGCGGTCGACGATATATTCACTTTTTGTATGTTATTATTTTTCCTCTTCACCAAGCCAAATTTTTGATTTATTTATAAGCTATATATAAACAAATTCTTACAAACATTGAATTCGCAGAGAATCAAACTCAGGTATCTTGAACGCTCAACCCAGGTATCTACCATGATGCCATCGTATACTAAAGCTTTTCAGGGTCTTATTACAGCTTTGTTCTAAATGACACCACACCTTGTCACGTGGCTTTGTTGTCTTCACCAAAAATCGAACTCACAATATTTGCCTGCTGAACCCAGGTGTCAACCATGATGCCATCATATACTTATGCTTGCCGGCGTCTAGTTACAGCTTTGTTCTATAACAGTAAAGACAGTATATTCGCTGTTGGATTCTACTGCATTTAATCCAACAGCGAAGATACTGTCTTTACTGTTATATATACTGTTTGTTGTTTCAACACAAAATTTCGTTTGATCAACAAAAACACTGTCAGTTAACAAAATTGTGTTAATTGATTGAACAAACAATTGAATGCAGTTACTGCAACATATCCGTTCAAATTTGGTTATTTGATCAATTTAACAGAATTTGGTCAAATTCAGGGTAACTATACATCATTGTTGATTTTACCAGTGTAATTTTTTTCTATGTACGACAATTTCATTAACTGATTTTCATAGTTAGCATATCACCCAGACAATTAATTTATGCCGCGAACAATGCCAGCTCATTTACATGAATATGAATATTAACAAGTCCTTGTTAATAAATTGTGTACACTAAAAGGAACAACAACAATTATTTGAGTGCGTGCAGATTATCTTATCAAAAATATTGCTATTGGAAATGTTTGCGGTTTAAATTTAGAACTTGACCGTAAATGTACACTAGACCGAGTCGAAAAAAAAAGTTTGCAATTACTCCCCCTAAGATAAAAGATGACCCTGCGGTGGATTTGGGATGATAAAAGTGTTCGTCCTGCGAGGGTCCTAAAAACAACCAAAATCGTTTTTTATTCACAACTTTTTTATTTATAATCCGATTGCAAAGTTTGATATATCGTTGAATAGGTATTTTTTAGTACTACCTTTTACTCAAAACAACGCCAAACCGAGTTAGACCGCATAACTAATTATCCACTCAGCCAGTCTGTTTTGACTAAAAGGAAATTCAGGAGATATGTAGTACAAAAAAATACCTATTCAACGATATATCAAACTTTGCAATCGGATTATAAATAAAAAAGTTGTGAATAAAAAACGATTTTGGCTGTTTTTAGGACTCTCCAGGATGAAAATTTGTATCATTCCTAATTCGCCGCACGATCATCTTTCATCCTAAGGGGGTAATTGCCAACTTTTTTCTTTTTGTATGGGCACCGACCCGGTCTAATGTACACATTCGCAGATATTTTAGTTTGTTTAGAAATCGTGCGTAAGTAGATGACGCATGGATTTTGGAAGCCCAAAAATATTTGAGTTTATAAAACTATTAAGTATTCATGACGATAGAAAACCTAACCAGATAACTCTATTTGTGACAAAGCTACGTAAAAGATACATGTGTACATTAGGGTGATTCAAATAAAAAAATTTGGTTTTCGGTCCTACCCCCTGAAACTTTAGGTATTGATGAAAAAATAAGCCTTGCATAAAATTAGCGCTCTAACTTAACCCTTAGGGGTAGCTATTTTTTTGTTCTTTCCCATACATTTTGCATGGAGAAAATGGCATTTTTTCAAAGTGAATGTTCTTTTAATTTTTGAAACTTTTTAGGAGGTAAGACCAAGTCAACATTTTTTTTAATCACCTTAATGTAGGTACATACATACATACCTGAGTAAAGCTCGTATAGCTCATCATTAAATATCCTTAGATTCTCGCCGCTGGCGAAATGAAAAGATATACATATGACACTTTTTGGGGTAAATTTGCGAGTACTTCAAGACTCATCCCAACTGCTTAAATGCTAGATTCTACTCGTACTAGGACTTTCATACTGGTTATTTGAATTTTTACCATACTGCTTTCTAAAGAATACTGCAAAATGTGTCTACTATGTACACAAATAGAGAATTCAACTTTATAAAGAAGTTGCAAGCCGTTGATGAAAAAGTAAACCACACGTACGCAGAAATTATTATGTCACGTCTCAAATCGTTTAAATTGTCATTTAGTCCAAAAAGTTTTCGTCATTATTGCCAACTTCGTGTTACGTGTTATGTGACTTTAAGATAAATGGATATGTCAATATGTGGTGAATAACTACAGCATACATGCACGTTTAACCTACTCCTAGATGAGGCTATGTAATGTTTTATTTTATTTTTTTCATTACATATAAGTACTTTTTTAGTTAGAGCATGCCCCCATTATAAATTGATTGATTAGATTCGTAACATCATATGCATATTCAGTTGGGCCAAACAAATAGATTCTCGTTTGTTATTGTAAACTATATTTGAAAAACAACGCTTAAAAATTATATGCTACTAGTAGACCCGGGATACCCATATTGTACTCACACATTTTTGGCTACCTTGCCTAGAGAACATATTGGTCGATAACTCTGCAACCGGGTGAGTTATCGAAATAAGTTATATCTTAAATTTTAACCTGAACAACTACCAATACAATGGCGAACATTTCATTTAATTACATTAAGCAGTATCGAGTGACACGGGTACAAAAATACAGACAGACAAACGGACAAAAGTTCCAAAAACGGTTTATTTGCATTCTATTGGCTTAAAAATGATTGACGCTACCATTTTTGTGTTAATATCTGCACTATACAGACATTGAACTGTTACAATTATATCGTCGCTCGCTTGCGAGAAGCATGAATGTGCCAAAATTTAAGTTTTGGAAAATCGTATTTGAAAGTTTGTTGCTCTCGCAAAATTTGACATTTTAGTTTTTGAAATATGTAAATATATTTTTGCAAGTTATATTCTCATTATACTCCTTTCCCTGATATAGTTTTTACGTTAAAATTCCTTAAATTACCCGAGTTACGGAACCTTCATCTTTTTAAAATCCCCCAAGTTAATTTTTTTCAAATTTTCATTGTGCCAGAAACACAAATGTGTAGTAAAATTGTTACGTATACGCCATGGTGTCTGTTGTCGAGTGCAACACATTCATGCTTGTGGCACAAGGAAAATTTAAAAAAATTTGGAAATTCAATTTTTAGACATTTTTGTTGTGCCAGAAACATGAATGTTTAGCACATTCGTTTTTCTGGCACTATTGTCAGAGATTGAACTACACATTCTTGAAAATGCCATTACAAATTTCCGGAGGTTCCTTGCTTGCTTCATGAGGGGTTAATCACGTGAGCCTATTAATTCAAATCTGAAAATTTTGCACATTCATGCCTCTGACAAGCGAGCGACGATATTATATATAGAGATTATACTAAAACTATGAATTATTAAAGGCGTTTTCAAGTGCATATAGCATTTTTGACAGTCAATATCTTTGAGCTAGACAAATTATCACAAAATCTTATGTGTTTCATAAATTGGTCAATTTCGACTCAGAAAAACTTTGTAATGGTCCAACATACATATGTATAAATGGAAATTGTATCAAACAATTTTTTTTAGAGCCTTCACTTTCTTGCAAATACGGGGGAATAAGTTGGATGTCAGATCTTTAGTTGATAAGATATATTAATTTTCATAGAAACTGATAAGAAATGAAAAACGGGGATGGCACCGCCTTACCATTAACATAAAAAACTCATATTTTGTCATTAAACTCCGTTTCGACTAGGAATTCAATGTATGGCAATAAAAAAAAAAAGTGATTTGTTTTGGCCCACCCAGGGATAACTTTATTTTGCAATCTAACCATGAAAATTGAGTCGTTTGCCGTACTGCTATAATTAAAGCGTTGCCAATTAAATGAACGCGTAACCACTTTTGTCTATTAATCCTTGCATCATTTGCTCAATTTTTCGCATTTTTTATTTGCTGAGCTCTTACTTTTCTTCAAATGAAAACAGACACAAACATACATACACAAAAACAATAAAAATAAAAGCGAATAAAATAAACACGAAATTATGTGCTAATGAAGTGTTGGAATATATCGTTTTAATTACTTTAATACGACTTGATTATTGTTGAGTTGTGACTGTCAATGTGCGAATGTGCTCACTTACATATGTATGTACACACAAATATACAAAGCAAACAGCATTTGTGAGTGTTTAAATATGTAAATTTTCAGTTGTTAGTGATTTATGTTAATTTTAGCGACTGTTGCAAAGTTAAGTTCAGGTGTATTTGATTCATTGTGCACACCTGTGCGTATGAGTAATTAATTTTTATTTTTTGGTACACCAGTGCGTATGAGTAATATGCATACAAGTTAAATCAGCTACCTTATTGCAGGCCATACAACGTACTCAAATTGACATTGAAAAATGTGATTTGAGGAAAAATTATTTTTGCTTGTTTTTATAGTTTACCCTACTGCATATCATCGGTGTCAATGTAAAACCGCATAAGTGACACCTCAGTTACGCTAGTTATGCAACTACAAATTCATAAATTTTTATACGGACAGTCACGTTATGGATCAGGTTTTTATCAAGTGATATTCTTTAAGTTCGTTTCCAAAACCACCATGTAGCCTTCTTGACAATTAATTGATAGATGTTAATGGTGGTGATATAAGAAAATGCTTTACCAAAATGTTTGTGTCGTGGTTTTGCAGTGTCACCAACGATATGTACGTTGATGGCAATGTAAGTAGGGATAACACATAGAAATGCTAAACTAACAACTGTCAAGTCGCATGTGTATGCATAAATAGGGTAGCGTATAAATCTAACTTGTGAATTGGTGCAGTATGAACCCTTCAGGAATATTTATGCGTGCTTACAACGCATTGACTGTGATATTGGGTTTTCTATTGGCGATCTTCTATTAATAGCAGTTTTCCATGTTTTGACTGATGCAAATTAAACTTAAGTTCGAAGAAGACGGAAAATTAGCACAAAACAAATTAAAGTTCTTTCCAAACTGCAGATATATTGCTAATTCATCATTTTACAATATTTTGGAGAAATATGCCGTACCATTATTTTTTATTTTATGTTACTTATTTTAACTTAATTTCTTTTATATTTAATTTTATTTTAATTCAATTTAATTCAATTTTATTTTATTTTGTTTTATTTTATTTTATTTTATTTTATTTTATTTTATTTTATTTTATTTTATTTTATTTTATTTTATTTTATTTTATTTTATTTTATTTTATTTTATTTTATTTTATTTTATTTTATTTTATTTTATTTTATTTTATTTTATTTTATTTTATTTTATTTTATTTTATTTTATTTTATTTTATTTTATTTTATTTTATTTTAATTTATTTTATTTTATTTTATTTTATTTTATTTTATTTTATTTTATTTTATTTTATTTTATTTTATTTTATTTTATTTTATTTTATTTTATTTTATTTTATTTTATTTTATTTTATTTTATTTTATTTTATTTTATTCTATTTTATTTTATTTTTTTTTGTTTTCTTTTATTTTATTTTATTTTATTTTATTTTATTTTGTTTTATTTTATTTTATTCTATTTTATTTTATTTTATTTTATTTTTATTTTTTATTTTATTATTTGTGTTTACGGCCTTTGAATTATCACTAGAAATATTAACGAGCTCGAGGCCAAATATATGTATATTATTTATTAAAACACAGCATTTTATTTTATTTCATTTTATATTTTTTTATTTAAATAAATTTTTTTATTTAATTTAATTTTATTTTATTATAATTTATTTTGTTTTATTATGTTTTTTTTTTGCAACCAGGAGATGACAAAATAGTGTTACTTTGCTGTAGTAAACTAGCTTCGTTACTATATACCATACCACGACAACAGTCACTGTTACCTCTTTGATTGAATCGCCAATCCCAACTGACCAATTCTGCATCTTCTCTCTTGCATAGTATTTACGTACTCATATTTACTACTTAAACATAAGTGCGTAAATTTCCGATTGCAGCTGGGCGCCGAAGCGTATAATTGCATCTCACCGTTGATTGCTTGTCACTGTTTGTTTGTATAGAGGGGCGAATATATTTCTACAGCAAATATACGGACAGATTCATATGAAAGACAGCATTTGATTGCACGAGCAACATAGATGGGCAAAAGGCACTTAAATTCGTTGCTGGTTTAACTGCTACTTATTTTGAACAGAAAGAACTCGAGCAAACTTCAAATGTTTGGTGCCTTCTAATGCTCTGCGATTCATCAAAAATGTTTTATGTTTTTGAAAGTTATATATTCTCCTGTGCTTACTTGACTTCTCTGACTTATTCGACTTAATAAATCCATCCATTTATTCTACGCTCATTTATAACCACGAAGCAAGATCGCAGCATACTTCAACAGAAACTTTTAGCAGTACTGAAAAATGTTACCACAAATTCAGTTAAAAGAAATATGTGCCCGTCCATGACGAAAACATGAATTCATGAAAAATGTATCACTTCCTTACACCCTTCGGAATGAGCGTACATACATATGCGCTCGCAAGTACTAAAACGTTAATAAGATATTCGTACAAACACATTGCCATGAAATAACGTGGCATTTTTGTTTAGTGGCTGAATGCATTAGAAGATGGTCTTTAGCACGTACCTATCTAACGATACGAGTATATAACTGCATATAATTGGCATACATTTGCAGGTGCTTGAGATTATTGGTCTGCAATATGAATGTGACGAAATGTATCTATGTAGGTACTTGTGTGTAGATAATAGCATCTCAAAATGTTTACCTGCATTTTATTACCAATTTATAGCCACTAATTTCTGCTGTGAAGTGAAACGATATCAGGTGGATGTCAGAGTCAGAAAAATTGAAATTTGTTCTACAATTCTACTGAAGAAAAACGAAAGAACTATGATTAATATATTTTTTGTTGTTTTTTATATTGTTTTAATTTATATTATTTCAATTTATTTCATTTCTTTTCACTTAATTTTATTTCATTTCATACCATTTCATTTTATTCCACTTCATTTCATTCCATTCCATTTCATTTCATTCCATTCCATTTCATTTCATTTTATTTTATTCTTTTTTCTTTCTTATTATTTTGTTTTATTTTATTTCAATTTATTTTATTTTTTTTTTTTAATTTTACTTTATTTTATTTTATTTTATTTTATTTCATTTTTATTTTTATTTTTATTTTTATTTTTAATTTTACTTTATTTTATTTTTTTTTTAATTTTACTTTATTTTATTTTATTTTATTTTATTTTATTTTATTTTATTTTATTTTATTTTATTTTATTTTATTTCATTTTTATTTTTATTTTTAATTTTACTTTATTTTATTTTATTTGATTTGATTTGATATGATTTGATTTTATTTTATTTTGTTTTATTTTATTTTATTTTATTTTATTTTATTTTATTTTATTTTATTTTATTTTATTTTATTTTATTTTATTTTATTTCATTTCATTTTATTTTATTCTTTTTTCTTTCTTATTATTTTGTTTTATTTTATTTCAATTTATTTTATTTTTTTTTTTAATTTTACTTTATTTTAGTTTATTTTATTTTATTTTATTTTATTTTATTTTATTTCATTTTTATTTTTATTTTTAATTTTACTTTATTTTATTTTATTTGATTTGATTTGATATGATTTGATTTTATTTTATTTTGTTTTATTTTATTTTATTTTATTTTATTTTATTTTATTTTATTTTTTATTTTTTTTTTATTTTTTTTTTATTTTTTTTTTTATTTTATTTTTTTTTATGTTACTTATTTTAACTTAATTTCTTTTATATTTAATTTTATTTTGAAACTTTGGTGGACTTTTGACCGTTTGGGAATAATTTTTCTTAAATTATTCTTTGTTTTTTTATTTTATTTTGTTTTATTTTATTTTATTTTATTTTAATGTATTTTATTTTATTTAATTTTATTTTATTTTATTTTATTTTATTTTATTTTATTTTATTTTATTTTATTTTATTTTATTTTATTTTATTTTATTTTATTTTATTTTATTTTATTTCATTTTTATTTTTAAAATTAATTTTACTTTATTTTATTTGATTTGATTTGATCTGATTTTATGTTATTTTATATTTTTTATTTTATTGTATTTTATTTTATTTTTTATTTTTTATTTTATTGTATTTTATTTTATTTTATTTTATTTTATTTTATTTTATTTTATTTTATTTTATTTTATTTTATTTTATTTTATTTTATTTTATTTTATTTTATTTTATTTTATTTTATTTTATTTTATTTTATTTTATTTTATTTTATTTTATTTTATTTTATTTTATTTTATTTTATTTTATTTTATTTATTTTATTTTATTTTATTTTATTTTATTTTATGTTATTTTATTTTATTTTATTTTATTTTATTTTTTTTGGTCTCGTCTTATTTTCTTTCGTTTTCTTCTCTTGAATTTAATTTAATTTTTTTTCTTTTCTTACTTTTTCTTTTCTTCTATTCTATTTTTTTTCTTTTATTTTTTTTTTATTGCTACTACAATTTTCTTACAACGAAAGCAACCCTTAAAAGTTTGCCCCAGTTTTATACAAAACACATATTTTCTATTAATTTGAATATTTCAAGTGTAAATAATGCGAAAACCAAAATAGTATTCCTCTAGAGACTGATTTCCAAAAAGGGGAGGCAATCATATTCAATTAGATATAGGTAGCCGGCCATTGAAACATGCAAACTAGCAATAACGAAAGAACTATGTAAATTCTCGTGTCTATGAGCGTTAAAGCTCTTATTCATGCATTCACCACTACATTAACCAAAGTGCGGAACAAATCGAAACGTATCTACGCATCATACAGCCAACTTAACGATGCCTACACGCGCACACCAAGCATAAATGAGTAGAACATGAGTGTTGTCAATGTCAATGCCGTCATCGGAGTCTCTTGTGAGGCATTCCGCATAATAAATGACAGAGTAAGCATTCATGGGTTGTTGGCATGATTATGATGTTCGGTATGTGGGGTAATTGCAAACTGATAGTGCGCTTAAATAAGCTATTGCACTGAAGGAGTTGTGAACATAGCTTTGCCCTCGGCATGAGCTGCAGGCAGCTTCTGTTCGTTCTTTGAAGGCTGTTTATGACAATAATGACACTTGAATGTCATAAATTTTTTCATATCCTATTTTGTTCTACTGCTCCTTCTTGTATTAGTTATTTAAAAACTATTAGGTATGAAACTAGAGCAGAAAAAATGTGAAAAAATAGTTCAGAAGATTCTTATTCATTATGTTCCTTAACAGATGGCTGTCTTCGCATATTGTGCGTTGCTCGTGTCTTAACATAACAATTATCTTTAGACTCAGGATATCGGAGATGTTCGGTTACCAGAACCAGAAAAAAAAAAAAAACGATAACATCCTCACTTTACTATGCTTCTCACTCATTTTATAGCCACAAACTTGTCCCTACCTACACACAGGCACGCATTTTTTCTTTTCTAATATCAGTTTCAGCAAATATTGTTGGTAGCTGGTGCTTGTGAAGGCGCTTGCAAGCATGTCAATGTGGTATTTAGTTTGTTATGCTTCGCAACTCATCAACAGTTGTTGGGAGAAATACTTGTAGGCTGACGACATTTTTCGTTCATGAAGCTGATATGTTTTCAAAATATTGTTATTCCGGCATGGTTTTTCAAGCATTTTATTGATAATGAAAATGTTGCATGTATACGTACCTATATACATGCATACATACTTACGTTTAAGTGTTATTAAACATTTGTATTGTGACTGGAATAAATAATTCAGAATCGTGATATCAGTTGAATTGTTTTTATACTAGAATACTAATGAAAGTCTTAGTTAGAAGTGTATTTAAAACAGAAATACATATACATATGATATAGACTGTCCCAAAAAATCAAAGTTATTTTGTTTAAACGCATACCCCCTAATTTTGACCATTATGCATCAAAAACAATCCTAAAGAAAGTTTTATGCAATTCGTACCAAGGCAACCCGTGCGGACTTGCAGTTTAAGTTATCAGTAAAAACTCACTGCATTCAAACGCGTTTTGCAAATTTAATTATTTATGTTGTACCCATATTACTATATCCTTACAGCTTAAGGGCTTCGTAATTTGTTAGTCGGTATTTTTATTTATTTGCCAAATTTCTCAGGATCTCCTTTAAAGAATGAAAGTAACCTCCAAATTTCTAAAATTCAATTTGTTTTAAAAAGTTGTAATCTAATAAAAGTCCTGAAATGGTATATACAAATATTAAAGGAGATGAGGACAGGATAAGCCCTAGAAATTGATTTTGCAATATGGGTATCAAATGAATGGTGTTCATGCAGCAGTGAAAGTAGTGTAAGATTTATTTTGATATCTCAATCCGTTTTGGAGATATCAACCAAAACCTGATTACAATTTACCTGTACCCCGTTTCTGTAAAAAATCGACAAAATTCTCGATTTAAATGTCGTCACACTCGACTCGATTCGAAATTGATTAAAGAAATTATTGTCACTACCTCAAAAGCAAGTGAGAAAATAAATCGACAAAATATAAATTTTTTTTACAGAAACAAAAAAAAAAGTGTGACGTCTTACGTCAAATCGACTATTTCAGTCGAGACGATCGATCGAATTGAGTTACAGAAACGGAGTACTGATCTTCTCTTACTTGTATAACTAAATGTTGCTCATACGCCGGGTAAGACCTAAAAAAGGTGCACTATAATCGCAAAGTTTCAAGAGCTAGTCAATTATTTAGGATAAAACGCACCAATATAGGGGTATGCATATTAAATTTCAAACAAAATTTTTTGCATACATTTTTAGTACGCTCTAATGTAGATAATGTCGATTGTAGGTATTCAGATTTTTGTTAACAAAGTAACAAAAATAGTGGATTGTATAAACTTGACGCTGAATAAAGAACTGGGATATGAAAAAAAACATAGAATTAAAATAAAGATTAAATTAATATAATCTTAATTAAATTAATTTATATTAAAGCTAATCTAAACTAAACTAATCTAAATTAATTAAATAAAAACAAAAAAATTAAATTAAGTTGAATTAAATCTAATTAAATTGAAATAACCTTCTGTAAGGATCTGGCACAAACACTTTTTAGCGGATTTATGCCTATTTTGAGAGTTTATTGATGGGATATTTCCTTTATTTTTCCGCTAGATGGCACTAGAGTCGCTATAATTGCAAAATCCGAATTTATGTTCCGATTTTATTCTTATTTGGCACAATTGTTTGATACCCGTATTGATGTTTTTTAGGTACTGTTACAAAGTAAAATAAAATAAATAAAAAAAAAAAACAAGTAAGGAAAGCTGTCTTCGGCTGTACCGAAGGCTATATACCTTACTTGAATAAGCGTCACGATTTTCACTGTTCCATCCCCAGTAAAACTGTGTTAATTTAACCTTAGTTCATACCGAAATTATCGGAACTATCGATTATACGGGGGCGATGTGTTATATTGGTCCAATCTCATTGATTTTTAAAATCGACATTCCACATTCTAAAAGAGCTATAGTTAGGAAATTTCACGTTCCTATCTAATTATATCTAATTATAGGAGTTATCTACCAAAATCCGTTTATCGGAACATTCGGTTGTATGTAGGCTATGTGAAATAATTATCCCATCTCAATGATTTTCAACTTCGATTTTGCAAATATAAAAATATCAATACTTACACAATTTCACGTTCCTAACTGTTTAATTACAGGAGTTATAGCCCAAAATCCGTTTATCAGAACGATTGTATGGGAGCTACATGTAATAACGGTCCGGTGCTGGTTCCGACAAATGATTTCTATATTAGAAAATGGTGGCCACGTACCAAATTTCAGCCAAATATCCCAAAAACTGAGGGACTAGTTTGCGTTCATCTCATCATCCTGATCCTTTCGGTATACTTATTGATATACTTATGTATATAATACCATTTAAAAAAAAAATCGTAACAGAGGATGCAGCTTAAAAGCCCTAGTCACGCATCGCAAGCTACAGATGTCGCTGCTGTGTGATAGATTAGTTCAAAATATGCGAGCCAATAAAGACCCTGAATTTAAAAACTGGCTACTCAAACTGGGAAATGCTGACTTAGAAATCCAACATGAAATATCCGAGGATACTATTAAAATACCACGACAATACTACGCTGATTATGATAGCACACATGAAATAAAAGACAGTAACATGAGTGTATAGTATCAAAATTATTACCCGGGAATAGTAAAGTTTATCTAAGTTGTGATACACTCGAAAAAAATGAAACTAATAATGCCGAGTATTATCCAACTGAGTTTCTTAACTCTCTAAATCATTCCGGCGTACCTCCACATAAACTAATTTTGAAGAAAAATGCAATCGTAATGTTGATTCGTAATCTTAATGCCAAAGAAGTACTTATAAATGGTGCCAGGATGGTCGTCAGTCGTTTAGGCGAGAACGCAATCAGTGTCAAATTATTCGGTTCGGGAAAAATTGCTATAATACCGCGAGTTAAACTAACTCCTTCAGATCCACTAGTACTATTCCAGATGACTAGGAAACAGTTTCCCTTAAAACTAGCTTTCGCTATGACTATCAACAAAGCCCAAGGCCAAACATTTGATAAAGCCGGTTTGTCCGTGTTTCCACACGGACAGTTGTATGTGGCATTTTCTAGAGTCAGGCGATTCCAAGATATAACTTTTTCAGCCCAAGCGACATTCAAACAAAAAATTACAAATGATTTTATTTTTACGTCAAATATTGTATTTAAGGAAGTTTTGTAAAAAAATACATGTGACCACTGGGTCATATTTATAGAAAAAATCGATTCCTTTTTATCAAATTTGCGAAAATCTTACATAAGTTTGTACTTATGACGTAAGTAAACGATTTCAATCCATTTGTTTTTTTTTGCGCAATGCGCGCACGGGTCCACCTAGTAAAATAAAATAAAATTAAAATGAAATAAATAAAATAAAATGGAACAAAATAAAATAAAATAAGATGAAATAGAATAAAATAAGATAAAATATAACAAAAAATAAATTAAAAAAAATAACAAAATTAAAAGGAAATAAAAAGATTTGAATCAAATGGAATACACCAAAATAAAAGTAGCCTTAATTTAAATTTAAATGAAACTAAAAAACTAAAATGCAATTTATGGTCAGTGTGACAGCCAGCTTAATCTGATCAAAGTCTAATTACATAGTTTCATGCTTCTGAATGATATAAAAACGCATTACACCAAATTTATTGAAGAGCTTGACCTGAACCCCTTACGAACCATAAAAAGCGTTAAATTATATGCAAACTTTCTAAATGTGCTTGAATAAAACATTTAAAATAATTTATGCCCAATTTAACTTTTTCAAAACCTTTAAAATGATTACATGTATGTGGGTATCCGATTACAGTCATGCAACCGGATGGAAACGTGTAACCAAATTGCTGCAACTATAATTTTCAAAATAGCATCGCCCACACACAAAAGTGTGCACTAATAAATATAACAATACTTCGAATAAAAGCTAGCAACATGCAACAACCAAACATACACACATATAGTCGTACATACATGGTTTTGTTTGTACCATTTTTTAAACGGAAGATGAAAATTATTCTACCCACGGAAAATGAAAGGCGGATATGTCGACAAAACTAAAGCGGAAATCGCACTATTATGTTGGATGGGAAGACCAAGAAATACATGTAAAAGGATTTGAGAATCGAATAGTAGACTTTCAGATTTCATAAAATACATATATTTAGTATTTAGAGAAAATCAGCACAAAAATTCTCTACTGCTACAGCATACTTGAAAGTCTTATTATGGTCTTTTAGGCTCAGTAATGGTCTTCGGATGGACGCAGTTAAGGTAAAAATGTCCAGAGTAAATATTTTCAGAACAATGGATTTTTCTGATAACGCAACTACCTTTACCTGGGATGCACTTTATAAAATGCGGCGGACTCTGAAATTAGCTAAAGAGTCTCGTTTACGCTAGTTCAAAGTATTTGAATATCGAAGGTCAAACAGCTCTAACATGACAAAATATAACAAAAAAAAAAAAAAAAAACAGAATTGAATAATCAATGGAATACTAATTTTTACCTTTACCCCACATATTTACATACATCCGTCTGAGCATTCAACCATTCTAGTAGACCATACATCCGTCTGACACAAAAAGCAGACATCACATTGTACCAACGGAAACTGGCCACTTGTCCGCTTGTTCATTTTACCGTTGGGCGCTTCGTACAACAGCAGCTTAAAGCACATTTCACTCTATTACAACTAGACTCAAGAGTATTTACCAGCATTTACTAACACAAACAAATAAATAAAGGCACAATAGGCGAATAAACTGTGAGCACTTGAAGGTAGGCAAAACAGGCTGATAAGTATGTGAAGGGGGCATGAAGCGTTTATTGTATGTTTGACTGAGAATTAGCAAAGCGTCACGAACCAAATAAGCTCTGAGTTGTTTGTCATTAGGGTCAAAGGGAAAATGGGCGGCTGTCAAGCACATGCTCATGTACAATATGTTGTAAGCCAATAAACATTTTTGTCATTACGTATTTGATACTTACTACTTGAATGACATTAAAAAAAATATATCTACATAAAGGCGCACACCGATACCCAATAGTTTATTTGTATATGTCACGTGTGGCTTTGAGTTGTGCTGTAGTGGTAGTATTGTCGTATATACATAAATAAATTGTATTGATTGTCCTAAACTAGGTTAACATGGCAGGAGCGACTTAATGATTCAATGATATTGAGGAGAGGTTAAGTTTGCTATTCTACATGCTAAGGCAAATATGTGTGTTTGTTTAATAAACTATTTTAATAATATATCATATATGTATGAACTTGCATATTTTATTTTGTTAGATTGCCTGTTTTATTATATTTTATTTAAATTTTTTTTTTTTTTGAACTTTTTTAATTTTTTTGAATTTCCTATATTTAACTTATTTTATTTAATTTTTTATATTTTATTTTATTTTATTTTTTTATTTTATTTTGTTTTATTTTTATTTTATTCCATTTAATTTAATTTAATTTAATTGAATTTAATTTAATTTAATTTAATTGAATTTAATTTAATTTAATTTAATTTAACTTTATTTTATTTTATTTTATCTTGTGTTATATAAATTAAATTTCATTTTTAATACAAATCTCAATTTAGTTTAATTCAATTTAACTTGTATTTACACGGTGAGCTTAAACAACTTATTATGAAAAAACAAAACAATGAAGATATTATTTCATGGTTGTATTCTTGGACATATTAGAAGATATTCTGAGCAAAAACTGAAATCATCCATCGGACACATTTTGAGATTTGCAGGATTTTTCTTTCTGTGGGTCCCCCTGTTCCATGTCTAAACAAGTTTCTCCAACTTTTTCTGTTTTCAAATGGTGGATCTTTACACATGTGTCGTAGAACACTACTCCTAAGTGTCATGCATTTTTAGACTTCGTCCCATGACAAAAACTTCCGCTAGAGTCCTCAAAACTGTTTAAATTGGACGAATTCCAACTTTGGTCGTTTTGAATGGCGAATCTTCAAACATGTATCGTAGAACACTGCCCCTCAGTAGTATCAGATATTTTAAGACTAAGTCCCATCTAAACCACTTCAGCCAGACACCTTAAAGCTCGGGAATTTTCTTCTACTCTTACTTCGCTTTCACTTGTATAAACGAGTTTGTTCAACTTTGGTAGTTTTCAAATGGCGGATCTTTCCACATGTGTCCTAGAATACTATCTTAAGGCGATTTAAGACTTCGTCCCATGACAAAAACTTCAGTCGAAACCCTCAAAACTGGGAACTTGCCATAATTCTTACTGCGCTTTCACGTGTTTTAGCGGATTCGTCCAACTTTGGCTGTTTTTAATGGCGAATAGTAAAACATGTGCCGTGGAACACTATCCCTAAGTAGTATCAGACATTTGTAGACCTCGTCCCATGAAAAAAACTTCAGCCAAATACCCCAAACCTTGGGAATTTTCTTTCATTCTTACTGCGATTCCAGTTGTTTAGCGAGATTGTCCAACTTTGGCTGTTTTTAGGTGGCGGATATTTACACATGTTTAGCAGCACAATACCCTTAAGTTGCATCAGGCATGTTTAGACTTCGTCCCATGACAAAAACTTCAGCCAGAAACCTCAAAGCGGGGGACTTTTCTTTATTTTTACTGCGATTGTACTATCTTAAGCGGGATTGTTCAACTTCGGCTGTTTTTAAATGGCGGATCTTTCCACATGTGTCGTAGAACACTACCCTTAAGTACTTTCAGTCATTTGTCGACTTCGTCCCATGACAAAAAATTTAACAAGTGAAATCGCTGTAAGAATGAAGAAAAGTCACCGCTTTGAGGTGTCTGGATGAAGTTTTGTCATAGGACGAAGTCTAAAAATGCACGATATCACTTAAGGGTAGTGTTCTACAACACATGTGTAAGGATCCGCCATTTGAAAACAGAAAAAGTTGGAGAAACACTTTTAAACATGGAACAGGGGCACCTCCAGAAAGAAGAATCCTACAAATCTCAAAATGGGTCCGATGGATGATTTCAGTTTTTGCTCAGAATATCTTCTAATATGTGCCAGAATACAACCATGAAATAATATCTTGGTTGTTTTGATTTTTAGTTGTTTTAGCTCACCGTGATTTAATTTGATCAGATTAAATTAAATTTATTTTATTTTAATATAATTCAATTTCATTAAAATAAATTTTATTCAATTTAACTTGATTTAATTTAATTTAATTTAACTTAGTTTAATTTATTTTAATATTTTATTATATTTATTTATTTTTTCATTTTATGTGAACCCAACGAAAAATCTCTGTTACGATTATCAAGTGCTCCATCACTATATAGCCGCCGTTCACAGTGCCTGTCTGATAAATAATTAATTTTGTTCGATTGCCTCCCAGTTGTCGCCAATCCCCTTTGTCATTCTGTCTCCAATTTGCATTGGTCGGCCTAGAACACTGTACATTTTTCAATTCGTTTGTTGATTATTTATAGTGTAATTGAATTAAATTCCTCTTGAGCATTTCCATTTGGATATAACAAGTACTAAAACGCACATACTCGTTTTTGCATACATTCAGCATCATCACAGCCTCGACATGATCTGCTCCTGTTGCGACATGGCTTTGGTGAGCTCTTTGGTTATTTGTTATTGAACAAATTTCATTTAAGCCGTAAATCTCTCCACAACAACAACAATAATAACAACAAGCCGTAAATCTTATCGGTAAGTGACTTTTCAACGCTTTGTTGGTTGTCGCAATTCGCAGCACAACAAATTGTATAAGCACCCCGACTCCACAACTATCTCTGCAACTGAATTTGTGTTTTTTGTAATTAAAGCGCGGGATGTCAATATCAATTACTTACATACTTTTAGCCACTACTCCGTCTTTATGTGTTAATCTAATGGGCTCACAATTCAAGAGGAAATAAAATAAAAATGTAAATAAAATAACATAAGATAAAATAAAATAAAAAATTAAATAAAATGATATAAAAAAAATAAAATAAAAAAAAAATAAAATAAGATAAATAAAATTAAAATAAAATAAACAATAAAATAAAATATAATAAAATAAAATAAAATAAAATAAAATAAAATAAAATAAAATAAAATAAAATAAAATAAAATAAAATAAAATAAAATAAAATAAAATAAAATAATATAAAATAAAATAAAATAAAATAAAATAAAATAAAATAAAAGAAAATAAAATAAAATAAAATAAGATAAAATAAAATAAAATAAGATAAAATAAAATAAAATAAAATAATATAAAATAAAATAAAATAAAATAAAATAAAATAAAATAAAATAAAATAAAATAAAATAATATAAAATAAAATAAAATAAAATAAAATAAAATAAAATCAAATCAAATCAAATCAAATAAAATAAAATAAAATAAAGTAAAATAAAATTGCCTAAAAAAATAATAATATAAAATTAAATAGGAGTAAAATAAAACAAAACAAAACAAAATTAATTAAAATGGCTTGCGATCTGATACATTATGACAAGTTTGTAAGTTATCGATTTACAAATCGATTTTAACCTAATAATCGCAGTGTATGTCTTATACAAGGTATTTCGTAGTCTCTATTGATCTTTTTATCAAACGAACTAGGTTTCAATGTTGTTTATCAGCTCATTGATAGCTTATCTTATCTTATCTTACTAATATATAAAAACGTAAGTTTGTGAGTGACTGCGAATGTTTGTGGTTCTTTAACGTCCGAACCAATTCCCCGAACTTTACGGTCTTTTGCAGACAATTTCTTAGGAGTTTAGAACCGCTAACAAGCATAATGAAATTTCGATATATTTATCGATAACAGAGTTATCGGTCAAAATGTAGTTTTACTTAAACTTAGGAATATTCGCACAAAATTGGCACTTTCAAATTCACAGTAATTCATGTCAATATGATAGTATATTCGAAGAATGATACGGGGTCACTTTCAAAATTGATATTAGCCACTCTTGGATGAAAAATTACAGGGTTTACTGTTAATTTGACGGCCGTTTCTTGTAGATTTTTTTTCAGTGCATTTTATAAATGAAAACAAGTTAACCTTTGCGCAGGACAACGTATGCCGGGTCTGCTAGTTTATAAATCATTTTCAAGGACCTTTTTATATAAAAAACATAACAAATGCATGTCCCTTAAATTTAAGGCTAAGTTAGGCATAAAAAAAACTCAACAATTTACTGAGTTTGCTTAAAAGTTTCCTTTGAGCTTTTTCAATTTTACTTTATTTTATCTTTCATCCCTGACATTTACGAAGCGTAGAGATTTAAACTAAAAACTGTTAGTGTTATTAAGAGGCAAATCTAAACGAATTTACACTTGAAGGGAGCAGCAAAAAGTTTAGGCATAAACTTAAATAAGTATAAGGGATGTATATGTGTGAAAATGTATCTGGGTCTGCCTGTGTATGTGGCTCTGTGTGTTTTTGTGTGAAGATTATGTGCTTGAAATTCAATTTTGGCCCTAAGCTCGAGAATACTTTAGCACAGAAATGTTTGGATTTGTGTGGTGCTAATGTACATAATATATTGTATAAACATTCAGACTAACTATGCATATAGACTTGTGAATATATATTTTATCACTACTTTATTTAGCAACAAATTGGTGTTTTTTTAACACCCAAACATACATACAAACATATATGCTCTTGGCTTGTGAGACTATGAACTCAACATGTGCCCAGCTTATTATTAATGGGTCAGCGATTGCTTGAATATAAATATATACATACGTACATACAATGCTATAGTATAACCATAAATATATTGTGCAAGCTGTTGTTTTTCTACGGTTAAATGGCTTCTTATATGTGCGCTACAATGTAGGCTTTTTCATATATGCAAGTGCATAAATAACTGCATATATCTTTCTCTGTATTCACACAAGTACCTATACTTGAATGTAAGTGTGATTACTATATACCTACTCCCATGCAACATGCTTCATATATTATTCAATACACAAAAAAAAGTACTACATATACCTAAAGTAACTTAACGTACATAAATGCTACTGAAGTCTGTGAAACAAGTAAGGGGCGTTTTAATGACAGAGAGCTGTTTGAGATAAAAGCAGGCAGCAAAAACAAAAATAGTTTCACAAAAGAGTAACAACAAACACATACACCACTTTGTACCTCAATGTTGTTATTTTCCAGTTTAAATCCTTCAAAGCATCGAACTAAAAATACAAAATTTACTTTCACTCAGTTTAGTCGGACAGGGCGTATGAGTGATATATGTATGCAGTTACATGCCAGGGATGCTACGTCATAAAATAAGATTCCCCGTTTTGCAATTGGAAATTCCCCGATTTTCGGTGAGTTCGTGATACATTTTGCTGATTTTTGGGAAGGGACTTCTGTAGTTTCTTGCATACAAGTTTATGAACGCAATTTCGCATATGAAATCATTCCGCAGACATGTTGAAAACTGAAAAAAGGAGCTCATTCCCCGATTCCCCGCAATAAGTCGAATTCCCCACAAAACGGGGAATTCCCCGCTACTTGGCATCCCTGTTACATAAAAAAGTGGCTGTTGTAGGCATAGTTGGGCTACGATCATTAAAGTTTTGATAAATTGTGCACTAGCACTATAGTTGCGATAGGAATGTCTTCTGTGCTGGAGAGTCTGTATCCATTCACTAGTCGCTCGAAGAGGACTTTTCCAACATAAAGGTCGCTCGTAAAGGAATTTTCCAAAACTAAGAGAACTTTTAGTATTATCCATTACCATACCATGAGTAAAAAAGTTTTATTTTTTATTTTTTTTAATAAAGCAAAAAGTTCAGAAATTTATATTGTCGCTCGCTTTCCAGAAGCACGAATGTACCAAAATTTAAATTTTGGGTAATCGTATTTGACAGTTTATTCCTCTAGCAAAATTTTAAATTTTAGTTTTAGTGTGAGGACCAAATATGGCCACAAATTTGGCCCACACAAAATAAACAGCAACACCAAACAGCGAGGCATCAACAGCAAGGCAAAACCCAACAGCAACCACAGCTTGTACCGACACACAACCGATCACCACAACATGGTCGCACAACATGGTCGAGCCAACACACAACAGTAACATCAAACAAGCCAACTCCAACACGAAACTTCACAACAAGTCGATAGAGCACAGCAAAAGCGAACCACAACAACCAGCTACAACACAAACCTACATGTAACACAACAAGTCGTAGTAACACCGTCACAACATGAGGTCACACGCACAAGCAACTATACGATGAAAGATGTATATAAGAAGCAACACAAGAAGACAAGAGTCAGTTAGCACGGAGCTGCGGTAGTGACAAGACCTACGCTGGATAGTGATAGCTAGTAAATAGGATTTGCCAATATTAGACATCACAATCCGGAGTAGGCGCGGACTAAGTCGTACTTGAGGTGTGCTGGATTTGCCCCGCCCATTATACGCTTAAGGCCGTGATAACCTGTCCTACCACAGTCAGCCGTGGATACGCACATTACCGGCGCGAGTGAAGTGTGAACGCGAGTACAGTCGCGACAGTGTAGCAGTGGGGCGACGTCAACGCCAGCAGTACAACGCCGACAGAGCGACGTCAAGCGCCCACAGAACGACGTCAACGCCATCAGCACAACGCCGACAAAGCGACGTCAACGCCAGCAGCACAACGCCAACGCCAATACGCGCAGTCAACCAACAGCAGTTAACCGCCGACACCGTGACGTCAACGCCAGCAGCACGACGCCAGCAGCACAGAACCACGCTAGCAAGGGGGATAACGGGACGCGGCGAACCGTTACCAAGTCAAGAGACCCGTTATCACGCCCGACGTGTAGACACCAAGCCCATAATACTGGCATAGACAGCACAAACGTTTGAAATATTTTGAATTATTGAAATATAACTGTATTTAAGTTAAGTAGAATTAAATAAAGTTGAGAATACGACTTGCAAAAGGGCCCCAAAGTATAAATTTATTGTACAAGGACCCTGGACACGGCGAGTATACCCCAGCATCAGATAAGAAGCATAGGGGCAGGGAAAAGCTTCGTTACAATTGGCGCCCGAGCAGGGACCCTGCAAGTCGTACATCCAACTAATCAGACGGAAAATTCCTGATAAAAATCTACAGAATGAGTGAGCCACTTGATACAACGTGGCTGGATAACGTCTCCAAAGAGCAACTGGTATCCATTGCGCAAGAGCTGGGTACCGAGCATACAGGCACCGCCCGTGAGATCCGCAAGCGCATAGCGACATTGGCTTCCAAGGCACCCATCGACACGGAGATACACGCAAAATTTCTGCTAATGGAGACCACATACAAAACCACAGAGGACACGTCAGACGAAGAAGATGAACCGAAGACACCGATCCCACCGAACCTCGGTGAGGGAGCCGGTAGCGCACCGCAAGGACCACCAGAGAGGGGTTTTTTGACGGTCCCAACGCGAACCATGCAACCCCCACATCAGTACCCACCATTAGCAAATGCCGTACCCAACAATTACGCGATAGCCCACGGCGATCAAGTATCGGGCCTGGCAATCGCACCTGTCATCGATCAGGTACGGAAATGGTCAGTAACGTACGATGGTGGACGGGACCCCCTAGCATTCGTAGAACGGCTGGAAGAATTGGCCGAAGTATACATGGTAAACAGAGACCTCCTCCCAAAAACCATGCCCGAATTACTGTGCAACACCGCCCTCCAGTGGTATCGTAACAATAACGAGCACTGGGGCAACTGGGCGGCTTTCAAGCGAGACTTCCTACGATTTTTTTTACCGGCCAGATATTTCGAGCGTCTAGGAGACGACATACGACAGCGGAGACAACACGCACGGGAAAAATACAAGGATTACGTGTTGGCAATACAAAATTTAATGCGGCACGCCGGGTACAGTAGCGAGCAACGGCTGGAAAGGATATTTCGCAACAGCCATCCGGACTACCTACTGTATATCCGCAGACGAGATTTTAGTAGCTTAACGGAACTCCTCACCCTCGCGGAAGACTATGAGGGAATCCACGAAGGATACCGACGCACGTCCGAGGCACCGCGACGCGAAATGACGCGACACGTAATTGGCGAGAAAGCAACAGTCCCAAGAACAAGCCATTCGCCCCACCAGCAGCCACTACGAGCCATAATTCCGGACACTCAACGCCAACCCCCAGCTAGGACACCTAACAACGGATGCAGAAGGTGTGGCCAGGAAGGTCACTACGCTGACAGGTGTCGAAATCCGAGAAAGTTATTCTGTTGGGAGTGTGGCCGGCAAGATGTACGAACAATAGAGTGCTGCCGTCAACGTTCGGGAAACGAGAGAGGGATTCACCAAGAACAAGGCGCGGTGAACCCACAGGACCCAGCGCCGAAGTACCAGTAACCATGCGTCAGGATCGTGGTCGTCTCTACGCCCTAGTCCAACTTGGTGGGCAACCAGCGGAGGCCATCATCGACACCGGAGCCTCACGAAGTTTCGTATCAACCGTCGTAGCAGAGCGCATGGTAAGTTCAGGAAGTGGAGAAAGAGTAGCCGCGGCCCTCCAAATAACAATGGCCGACGGCACCAGCAGCGAAATATTCGACGCCATAAGGACCGAAGTACGCCTCGGGAAGTCATCACACCGCACCATTCTACACGTAATGCCCGGTGCCATTGATGACATCATAATCGGCCTGGACACACTAGGCGGCATGGGAGCAACAGTATCCTGTGGAGGGAGCCGTATCGTTTTGGCCGACCCATTTGGGCAAAACGCAGCCACACCACGTGTAACCGTACCACAAGCGACGGAAGATAGAAAAGAACCTGTTACGATGAACACTGGTCCACCCAAGAAGACCGCAAAGAAACGCTCACGAGGAACAGGGGGAAGCCAAACTAGAGGTGAGAAGACCGACAGGACAACTCCGGGAAGCCTCATCACACAAACCACCGAGAACAGGGCCTGCTCAAGCTGCCTCCCCAACCACAACCTGGGCCGGTTGATAAAGTCAACCCGCTCAGCTTCCAACAATGAAAATAACTACATCACCTTCGAGTGTTCTGAGACATGGCAAATGTTGCCCGAAAATCCAAACCACGTAACACCACACAGCCAACGAAGTATCTGTAACCAAATCCGGAATGTACACCAAAACCACTGCGCGACGGCTTTCATCACACCCCCCAGACAAGGTCATAATGCCGGGGGCATACACAATACCAAACCTCAAGGCGAAGCAGACCGCATACGTGAGTTCCTGGCTGAAGAACTCAAAAAGTTCGAGACGATGACCGGGGTGACTAACGTGGCCGAGCATAGGATCAATGTGACGGACGACCGCCCCATAAAGCAGCGGTACTTCCCACACAATCCAGCAATGCAAGGCATCATAAACACTGAAATCGACGAACTCCTGGCGAAGGGGTGCATCGAGCCATCTCGCAGCCCACACAGCGCACCGATCGTGTTAGCCCGGAAGAAGAACGGTAAGTGGCGGTTATGCGTAGACTATCGGCAGCTCAACGCCCGATCAGTACCCGACGCATACCCCTTGCCAAGGATACAACACATTCTAGACAAGTTACGGAGGGCGAAGTACATAAGTAGTCTAGATCTTAAGAACGGCTACTGGCAGATACCCCTGGAACCAAACAGTCGGCCATACACAGCTTTCACGGTACCTGGGCGCGGTCTATTCCAATGGCGGGTTATGCCCTTTGGGTTACACTCCGCACCGGCAACGTTCCAAAGAGCGCTCGACCAAGTCATAGGCCCAGAGATGGAACCACATGCCTTCGCTTATCTGGACGATATTATCGTTATAGGCTCCACGTTTGAGGAGCACATGCAGAACCTACGAGAAGTATTACTACGGCTACAACGCGCCAACCTACGAATAAACCCTGAGAAATGCGATTTTTTCAAAAGGGAACTCCGGTACTTGGGCCACGTAGTCAGCGATAAGGGAATCCACACTGATCCCGAGAAAGTTGCCGCCATCCAGGAGCTGAAGCCACCGACCAACGTCAAGGAAGTGCGTCAATACTTGGGAATAGCATCCTGGTACCGCCGCTTCGTACCTGATTTCGCCACGTTAAGCCAACCACTCACTGCGTTACTTAAGAAGGGAAAACATTGGAGATGGGGAGCTGAACAGCAAGAAGCCTTCGACATCCTCAAGCATAAGCTCACTGAGGCCCCTATTCTCGCATGCCCAGACTTCACAAAGAAATTTACCCTACAGACGGACGCAAGCAACTTCGGCCTGGGAGCAGTACTAACGCAAGACTTGGAGGGCGGTGAACGTGTGATTGCCTATGCCAGTAGAAAGCTAAACAAAGCAGAAGCCAACTACTCGCCCACTGAGTGCCTTGCCATCGTCTGGGGAATTCGCAAAATGAGGCCTTACCTAGAAGGCTACCGATTCAACGTAATAACCGACCACATGTCACTGAAGTGGCTAAACTCCATCGAGAGCCCTTCAGGTCGAATTGCACGCTGGGCTTTGGAACTGCAACAACACGCCTTCGATATCGAGTACAGGAAAGGGAAACTGAACATGGTGGCGGACGCTCTATCCCGACAACCATTGGAGACCCTACTACAGACTACTACAACGAATCCACAATGCAAATGGTGGCATCGACGCGTTGGCGAAATACGCACGAACCCAGAGAAGTACGCCGATTATACTTTACAAGACGGTCAGCTCTACCGTCACATCCCCTGTAGATCACACGACGAAGATACTGTGCCATGGAAGTTATGCGTACCAACCCCGCTCCGACAACGGGTACTACAGGAGAACCACGACACACCAAGTGCGGCGCACATGGGCATCCGCCGGACCGTAGCACGGATCGCCAGCAGATACTATTGGCCAGGTATGTTCCGCGACATCAGCCGTTACGTACGCCAATGCGAGTCTTGCCAAAAGTATAAGGAGGGGCAACAGAGACCAGCCGGGAAAATGCTCTCGCAGGTAGCACAGGAACCCTTCGCCACGGTCTGTGTCGATTTCATTGGACCCCTACCACGCTCCACACACGGTAACACCATGCTATTGGTGTTCTTCGACCGCTTCAGCAAGTGGGTAGAGTTAATCCCTATGAGACGAGCTACGGCCGAGGGCCTCCGCCGCGCTTTCAGAGAACGAATCATCGCAAGATTCGGCGTACCCAAAATACTCATCTCCGATAACGGCGTGCAATTCACTAGCACCATGTGGAAGCGTTACCTCCAAGAGATCGGGGTTCGCCAACAATTCACGGCACCTTATACACCCCAAGAGAACCCTACCGAACGCGCCAACCAGACCGTCAAAAGGATCATAGCGCAACTCACAAAATCGAGGCACCAGCGGTGGGACGACCTCCTGCCCGAAATCGAGCTTGCCATAAACACCAGCGTTACAGCCTCAACCGGGTATAGTCCGGCCTTTTTGGTACAAGGACGCGAGCCACGACTACCAGGGGCACTCTACGACGAGATAAACGTCGGAACCGGTACGAATCCAACCACGGCAGAGGAGAGGTCCAACCGGATGCAGGAGGCATTCAAAATAGTAAGACAGAATATGGAACGGGCCGCTACAGACCAAGCACGACATTATAACCTTCGGCGGAGGAAGTGGACCCCCGAAGTCGGCGAACTAGTCCTTACAAAGGAGCACCACCTATCGAAGGCCATAGAGGGCTTTGCAGCAAAACTGGCACCCAAATACGACGGTCCGTACCAAATCTTAAAGTACGTGTCACCCGTCATCGTCCAGCTAAGAAAGATCAACGGAGGGAAGGAGAAAACGGCGAACATCGGCGAGTTAAAAACATACCACGCGCCCGAGACCACAGAACCATAGCTAGACCAACAAAAAAAAAAAAAAAAAAAAAAAAAAAAAAAAAACAACAACAACAATATCCAGCACGGAAAGGAACAACAACAAAAAAAAAAAAAAAAAAAAAAGTCTAATACTCAAGGAGGACTCAGCAACCAGCAACACGGGTCATTCTATCACTGACCATCGGAGTGACAACACCTATAGTTATCAAGCCAAGAGTGAAGGAAAAAAAAAAAACCTATCAGCAAGAATGGAGCAGCAAAGCAAATGGCTTAAAAGCGTGAAACGCGTACGTGAGCGCATGGAAGAGGAGGAGGCGAAACGGCCTAGGGCCATGATGCTAGGACTGGTGGGCGAAACCACCCGGACCGCCAACTCAGCCCGCGAAGACGCCGCGCACGCAGCTAGACGCCATGTCGAATTGACGCACCTCAACCATACCGTACGGAGGACCGCCGCGCACGCTATAGCCTCAAGACGAGCATCCACACCAGGGGCGACCGGAGCGAACGCCATCGCAAACGTCAACCGCACAACCGTAACACGTGCACTCCTACCATACGCTACCATACGCGCAGCCACCATACGCGCAGCCACTACACACGCAGTTGCGATACCTACGCGCACGCCAACGTCACCTGGAGCAGTCAACGCTACAGCGACCACCGCATGGGCACCGCTCACGTCAACGCACGCACTCGTCACGCTGGCAAACGCCCGACGCACAGCTACAGCTCACACAGTGGCCGCACGCACCGCCGCTGTACAGACGGCCGCTGCCGAAACAACAACAAGGCGCACAGCCACTTCGCTCGTAATCGCCGCACGCACCGCAACCTGGGCAGAGCCCGCACATACCAATACGTGTCCAAAGTCATTACCGACCTGCACCGTAGGAAGGATAATGACGGAGGGATCCGGCGTCCATAGGAACAACGAAGCAACAGAAGAGAAACCCCAACGAGACAACCCCATCGACAGCAGCCCATCCAGCGGCACCGAAAGTGACACAACCACAAGCAGCTCATCCGAATCGAGTGACGATGACTCGAGTAACCGCCATACACCCGAACCCACCGGCTACACAAAACGGCCGACGCAAACAATACAGATCATTGACCTCTCCTCGGATGACGAGACGATGGAGCCACGGGCAACACGACCCGAACTGGTATACCCACCGGGACCAGGAGGCATCACCCTATACAACATCGACCTTCATTCGCTCGGGGAAGGGCATTGGCTGACGGACACAGTGATCGACGCATGGGCAAAGGGGGTGGAGATCGAGTACGGGGATCAAGGGATCGTACTAAGCCCATTTGTTGTTTGGCAACTAAATCAACAGGGTAACAAGGAGGAATATTACCAACGCATCCACCGGTCGTTACGGAAAACCGATATATTCAGCAAGCGCGTGATACTCGCACCGCATAATATAGCCAATCACTGGTACCCCCTCGGACTGGCAAGCCAAGAGGTCACCCACCACGTCGCAGACGTCGAATGCTGGCACCAACGCTACGTGTGGACAGCCGACTCGAGGGTCAAGGGTAAGGCACCACACGCAACCAAGGCATGGATCGATTTCCTTAAGTGGGAGTACCAGCAACGATACGGGGAAGACAATTTTGAAGCACACGAATTACAACTAGTGGTACCACAGCAAGAGAACAACAATGACTGCGGGGTATACGTCGTGGAAACCATAGAGAGGGTACTGCGGTACGTCGGCAAGAAGGAGGGAGGACCGGGGCTTATATTCCAGCCATTCACGGCGGACATGGCAAGCCGTAAACGTAGCGAGATGCTGACAGCATTCCGACACCATATGCGCGACCAGCCGGAAACAGCACCGCTACCCACCAACATGAGCGCGAAGCCAACACCACCATCACAGCAACCACACACCTCGACTATAGTCCCAAAATCACCACGGCCACCAACACCCCAACACTCACTATCACCGAAAGAAGAAGATGAGGCGGAATTCCCACAACAAGTAGTCACAATTACGGCAGAAGACGCCGAAGGTCCAGTACTGAACCAGTTCCCAGAAATCGCTAAAAGAGTGAGGGAAGGTTTTAAGAACCTAGCAAAAGGCACAGGGAGACCCCGCATACGATTTTGCACACTAAAGCACACGGTAACCATCTACCGGTCGCGAGCACTCATATGCAGAAGAAGAGACAGGGGGGCCTTAGACCTCCAAAGTAAGGGGGGAGTGTGAGGACCAAATATGGCCACAAATTTGGCCCACACAAAATAAACAGCAACACCAAACAGCGAGGCATCAACAGCAAGGCAAAACCCAACAGCAACCACAGCTTGTACCGACACACAACCGATCACCACAACATGGTCGCACAACATGGTCGAGCCAACACACAACAGTAACATCAAACAAGCCAACTCCAACACGAAACTTCACAACAAGTCGATAGAGCACAGCAAAAGCGAACCACAACAACCAGCTACAACACAAACCTACATGTAACACAACAAGTCGTAGTAACACCGTCACAACATGAAGTCACACGCACAAGCAACTATACGATGAAAGATGTATATAAGAAGCAACACAAGAAGACAAGAGTCAGTTAGCACGGAGCTGCGGTAGTGACAAGACCTACGCTGGATAGTGATAGCTAGTAAATAGGATTTGCCAATATTAGACATCACAATCCGGAGTAGGCGCGGACTAAGTCGTACTTGAGGTGTGCTGGATTTGCCCCGCCCATTATACGCTTAAGGCCGTGATAACCTGTCCTACCACAGTCAGCCGTGGATACGCACATTACCGGCGCGAGTGAAGTGTGAACGCGAGTACAGTCGCGACAGTGTAGCAGTGGGGCGACGTCAACGCCAGCAGTACAACGCCGACAGAGCGACGTCAAGCGCCCACAGAACGACGTCAACGCCATCAGCACAACGCCGACAAAGCGACGTCAACGCCAGCAGCACAACGCCAACGCCAATACGCGCAGTCAACCAACAGCAGTTAACCGCCGACACCGTGACGTCAACGCCAGCAGCACGACGCCAGCAGCACAGAACCACGCTAGCAAGGGGGATAACGGGACGCGGCGAACCGTTACCAAGTCAAGAGACCCGTTATCACGCCCGACGTGTAGACACCAAGCCCATAATACTGGCATAGACAGCACAAACGTTTGAAATATTTTGAATTATTGAAATATAACTGTATTTAAGTTAAGTAGAATTAAATAAAGTTGAGAATACGACTTGCAAAAGGGCCCCAAAGTATAAATTTATTGTACAAGGACCCTGGACACGGCGAGTATACCCCAGCATCAGATAAGAAGCATAGGGGCAGGGAAAAGCTTCGTTACAACATAAATATGTTTAGTAAATTTTTTTTTAATTTTCGTTGTGCAATGAAAATGTTTATGTAATGCCAAAATGTGCTATACTCAACAAGGGACACCATGGCGCATACGTAACAATTTTACTAGACATTCACGTTTCTGGCAAACCGAAAATTTTAGAATTTTTTAAAATTCAGGTTTTAAAAATTTTTGTTGCAGCAGAAACATAAATACATATGTAGCATATTCGTCTTTCTGGAACATTTTTCAGAGATTGGTCTACTAACTAACTAACTAATGGCGGCGATATACCAACAGGTTATCATAACCTCTAACGAGATTTTTGCCGAGCTTCTCTTCCAATTTGTAGTGTGCTGCTTTGATTTTTTCCTACAATTTGGCGGAACCTACAGTTTTTTGCCGACTCCGAACGGCACTTGCAAAGCAAATGAATTTTTGCTGAGAAGCTTCTCATTGTAGAAATACACCTGAAGAGTTTGCCAAACTACTGCCGAGGGGCGACCCCGTTTAGAAATTTTTTTTTTCTAAATAGTTTTTGATGTTGGTTTTTGTCGGGCATTAATATGACACGACTTGGTGTAGTACGCCGAGCACTTAACCGCTACACCACATCAGTCTGTTAACTAAAATCTAGAAAATTGGCACATCCATGCCTCTGGCAAGCGAGCGACGATATTAACTGGGTAGCCGCTACCTTTAAACGTTCCAAAAATAGTAAGTGTTAAGTAAAGAATTAGCAACACGTTGTATGTGTATTAAAGTGTAAAAGGAAACAAGTGTTTGAAGGGGAAATGATAGCGGTTGAAAGTTTTCGAATGAATTGTTAATCTTTTTATATGGAAAATAGCCATTTCCTTGAAACCGAAGCTGTTTGTATTATAATTTTAAATTTTAATCTCGATTTTCTAGAAAAGTGATGTGCTAACAGCTTCATTCATGCTAATCTTCATGCTTATGTCAAGGCTAGGTTTATTTTTAACTCAGGTAGGAAGTTTATTTAAACAAAGCAGCTCTTTGTCCAAGGATTTTAAGCTTTTCCATCCAACTTACACAAAATAGTTTGTATAGAAAATCAGGTGGAATTTATTTAAATATGTATCAGACAGGCTTACATTTATTTCTTTACCCAAATTTGGGTTTTGCTCCGTTTTTAGGGGTCAGTAAGCAATAATGTTATTGTTGTATTAGGGCAATGTAATTTACGTAAATTTTTAGTAGCACCTAAGTATTTTGTATTTATTAAGTCTGCGACAATCTGCCCCAATATTACCCTTCCATACGAATACCAATTTAATTCTAGAGAAGGCCAATTTGTGATTCAGACAAATTTTGGGAAAATTTAGGAAAAGATTTTAGCAAAAGTCAATTGTGGCCACCGTGGTGTAGCGGTTGTTCGGCCTTCTACACCAAGTCGTGGCGGTTCGCTGCCCGGCAAAAGTAACATCAAAAATTATTTAGAAAAAGAATTTTTCCGTTCGGAGTCGGCAAAAAACCGTAGGTCCCGCCAACTTGTAGGAAAAACTCAAAAGCAACACACCACAAGTTGGAAAGAGAAGATCGGCTAAAAATCTCGTTAGAGGTTATGATAACCTGTTGGTATATCGCCGCCATTAGTTTTTTTTTTTTTTAATTGTGGCCAATTACTGTTTACAATTTGTGTAAAAAGGGGGTAAGAATAAAGTGTTAAGGTCTCTGCAAATTATATCAATATGCTCGTGTCTCAGCTCGGAAAAAATTATTCACATCTGACTCGTCAATTTATTGCAATATATCTGCATGAGTCCACATATGACTCTATATTTAAGAAAACCGTTAAGTTATGCAGAAACGGCTACTCGCTACATCCCTAGTATACATGCATAGATTTAAGACTTAATAAATGTAATCGAAAACTTTAATTTATTTTATTAATATTTATGATTTATCACACAAAAACCACAAATCAGGGAAAATAGGCTTCTGGCTTTGGAAACCTAATAAATAAATAATAAAACATAAATAAAGGTTGTTTGTACCACAAGCGAAATGACCAAATGACCGCAAAATATTCGAAATTTTCCTTTGGTTGAATTTAATTTTAATATAACTTATTTATATGGCTGCAACTGCACGACTAAAAAAATGAACCTAAATTTTAAGCCCGTATAAAGTTTAATCTATTTTTCAAACTTTTTTGTACAATCCCAGTCGGGAATTTGGCTAACCACAAATGCATTTTAAGTTGACTACATCGCACCCAGTACTGTTTGAAAAACTAACTACTTTGTATGGAACAGACTGACTATTTTTTACATAGCGATGGCCTAGGAGGTAGTCAGTTGTGTCTTTTCCTGAATGACTTTTAGCCAACTATAAACCCCTTTTTTAAGGCAGATTAAAAATAACTATATTACTATAGTTTTAAGTTGACTTTTTTCAGACGGCTTTTCGTTGGATACTTCAGCAGAGCTTAAAACCGACTACTTCAAATTAGGTTATGGTCAAATTTCTTTCCATAGCTTTTTGCAAATCAAATTAAATTTAAAAAATTACTAACAACTTAACTCAATTTTATTTTAAATATTTTTGAGTACAAAATGTTTAATTATACATCGTTTTCGCTAACACGCGTCAGCCACTTGAACCTAAAGGCTCATTTACACGGATCGATTTTTGGTCGTTCCACCATGTGGATAGCAATTCGGTTGATATACACTTGTATTTGAAGGTGGAAAGCAGTGAAAAGACAAAAAGCGACCAGGAAATCGACCCGTGAAAATCAGCCTTAACTTTTTCGGGATCATATAGAATTTCGTAACCGCAATTGAGGTGATGGGAACAACCTTTTCAACTAGGAGGTGACAGACCGAGATCTTCTGTGATTTCTAAATCTGTTAAAAATTTGTTGTTATTGCACAAATTATTTATTTTGGGTCACTTTCTAATTATCTTGTATTTTTTTGACCTTATTGCGTCCTTAATATGTGTGCCTATTAAAATTGTGGACATGATCTCCCAAAAAATTATGCACATATATTTTATGAAAAAAATTTGAAAGTTGACGCTTTTAAAAACTCAAAAAGCTAAAAAAAAATAAAGTAAAGCTTAAGCTGTTTGGTTTCTGCATTATTTTATGGTTAGCTTAAAGTCAGCCAAGAAAAAATTAGCCAAAAGTAAATATTTTTGTTCTCGACTGGTTGGTTTATGCATGACTTTAGGGCCAACTAAAATTCAATTGGTTGCTTTCTGCATGTGTTTGAAGTTAGCTGTTAGTCAGCCTAAAAAAATGTTTGTTCTCAACTAGTATATTTCTGCATGACTTTGGGCTGAAATAAAAATGAATTGGTTTGTTTCTGCATGACTTTGTGGTTAGAAAAATTTAAACTAAGTCAAAGAAAATTTTCCTTACTGTTTGATTCCTGCATGACTTTGGAGTCAAATAAAAAGCAATTGGTTGGTATCTGCATGACTTTAAGGTTAACTAAAAGTCAGGTTCGAAAAGTGTCAAAGAAAAAGTCAAAGATTTTTTTTCATCTGTTTGATTTCTGGATGACTTTAGGGCTAGGTTTATACCATTTGTAAAAATTTACTTAAAGTTATTTTTTTGTTAGACAGGCTACAAAAGTCCCTACTGGGATATTTCAAACCGTCCAAATACCTACAAAGATTTTCAATTTCTTTTGGTTTCGATTTAAAATCTAAATGAAAAAGCAGTCAAAATTTTTTATTTTTGGTTTGTTTGAATGTAATTGAATTTTGCCCACAAAAACTTCATGTGCGTCCTAGCTCAGCGGTGGAGCAGTCGGCTGTGACTCCTGAGCGGTTTCGTTCGAATCCTGTCAGCTGCCAAATTTTTTTAGTTTTATTTTATTCTTAAACTTTTCGGTTTAAAATTAAAACTTTTTGGTTTGAAAATTAAAATTTTTCTGTTTAAAATTAAAACTTTTTGGTTGGAAATTAAAACTTTTCGGTCTAAAACTTAAACTTTTGTGTTTGAAAATTCAAATTTATTTTTGAAAGCTTATTCAAGATTGAATTTTGCCAACAACATTTATGAGTGCGATGTAGCTCAGTGGTAAAGCAGACGGGCATGATGCGGAGAGTCTTAGTTCGAATCCCCGCCAACGGACAACAAATTTATTTTATCTTTAAAAATTGTTAAAACATTTCTGGTTTATAATCGAAACCCGATTCATTTAGCCAATTTTCTTGAAAACTGGTCTAGACCGAATTTGAAACCAAAAAAGTTTAAAATTTAGGTTCAAATTTTTAGCCCTGTGGACTTATTACAAATGTGAAGGACAGCAGAAAAAATATATAACCGCCAACAATGATTTGTTATAGGCCATCCACCTTCGCCACATATTTTAAGCTAGGGCCTGATTTGTGATGAGGTTGGGCACCGGTTAAGCAGCACCGTATGAGAGATGCCACAGCCAAACTTGGACGTTGCAGACGCAACTTCAACGTAATCTATTCGTCAAGCGACCGTTGGAACAGAAAGCGGCTAGCAACATTACGTATATTTTTTTCAGACTGGTAGATATACTTAAAAATGAAATAAAAAATTAAGTAAAATTAAATAAACCAAATTGAAATAAAATAATAATATAATAAAATAAAATAAAATAAAATAAAATAAAAAATAAAATAAAATAAAATAAAATAAAATAAAATAAAATAAAATAAAATAAAATAAAATAAAATAAAATAAAATAAAATAAAATAAAATAAAATAAAATAAAATAAAATAAAATAAAATAAAATAAAATAAAATAAAATAAAATAAAATAAAATAAAATAAAATAAAATAAAATAAAATAAAATAAAATAAAATAAAATAAAATAAAATAAAATAAAATAAAATAAAATAAAATAAAATAAAATAAAATAAAATAAAATAAAATAAAATAAAATAAAATAAAATAAAATAAAATAAAATAAAATAAAATAAAATAAAATAAAATAAAATAAAATAAAATAAAATAAAATAAAATAAAATAAAATAAAATAAAATAAAATAAAATAAAATAAAATAAAATAAAATAAAATAAAATAAAATAAAATAAAATAAAATAAAATAAAATAAAATAAAATAAAATAAAATAAAATAAAATAAAATAAAATAAAATAAAATAAAATAAAATAAAATAAAATAAAATAAAATAAAATAAAATAAAATAAAATAAAATAAAATAAAATAAAATAAAATAAAATAAAATAAAATAAAATAAAATAAAATAAAATAAAATAAAATAAAATAAAATAAAATAAAATAAAATAAAATAAAATAAAATAAAATAAAATAAAATAAAATAAAATAAAATAAAATAAAATAAAATAAAATAAAATAAAATAAAATAAAATAAAATAAAATAAAATAAAATAAAATAAAATAAAATAAAATAAAATAAAATAAAATAAAATAAAATAAAATAAAATAAAATAAAATAAAATAAAATAAAATAAAATAAAATAAAATAAAATAAAATAAAATAAAATAAAATAAAATAAAATAAAATAAAATAAAATAAAATAAAATAAAATAAAATAAAATAAAATAAAATAAAATAAAATAAAATAAAATAAAATAAAATAAAATAAAATAAAATAAAATAAAATAAAATAAAATAAAATAAAATAAAATAAAATAAAATAAAATAAAATAAAATAAAATAAAATAAAATAAAATAAAATAAAATAAAATAAAATAAAATAAAATAAAATAAAATAAAATAAAATAAAATAAAATAAAATAAAATAAATAAAATAAAATAAAATAAAATAAAATAAAATAAAATAAAATAAAATAAAATAAAATAAAATAAAATAAATAAATTAAAATAAAATAAATTATAGTAAAATAAAAAAATAAAATAAAATAAAATAAAATAAAATTAAATTAAATAAAATAAAATAAAATAAAATAAAATAAAATAAAATAAAATAAAATAAATTAAAATAAAATAAAATAAAATAAAATAAATAAATTAAAATAAAATAAATTATAGTAAAATAAAAAAATAAAATAAAATAAAATAAAATAAAATTAAATTAAATAAAATAAAATAAAATAAAATAAAATAAAATAAATTAAAATAAAACAAAATAAAATAAAATAAAATAAAATAAAATAAAATAAAATAAAACCAAATAAAATAAAACAAAATAAAATAAAATAAAATGAAATAAAATAAAATAAAATAAAATAAAATAAAATAAAATAAAATAAAATAAAATAAAATAAAATAAAATAAAATAAAATAAAATAAAATAAAATAAAATAAAATAAAATAAAATAAAATAAAATAAAATAAAATAAAATAAAATAAAATAAAATAAAATAAAATAAAATAAAATAAAATAAAATAAAATAAAATAAAATAAAATAAAATAAAATAAAATAAAATTAAATTAAATTAAATTAAATTAAATTAAATCAAATAAAATAAAATAAAATAAAATAAAATAAATAAATTAAAATAAAATAAATTATAGTAAAATAAAAAAATAAAATAAAATAAAATAAAATAACATAAAATAAAATAAAATAAAATAAAATAAAATAAAATAAAATAAAATAAAATAAAATAAAATAAATTAAAATAAAATAAAACAAAATAAAATAAAATAAAATAAAATAAAATAAAATAAAATAAAGTAAAATAAAATAAAATAAAATAAAATAAAATAAAACAAAATAAATAAAATAAAATAAAATAAATAAAATAAAATAAAATAAAATTAAATTAAATTAAATTAAAATAAAACAAAATAAATAAAATAAAAAAAAAATAAAACAAAATAAAATAAAATAAAATAAAATAAAAAAAAATAAAATAAAATAAAACAAGTAAGGAAAGCTGTCTTCGGCTGTGCCGAGGGCTATATACCTTTCATGAATAACCGTCACGATTTTCACTGTTCGATCCCCAGTACAGCCTGTTTCAATTTAACTATATTTACTATACACATTACACATCTTTGTTATAATTTAAAAAAACTTACAAAATAATAAGATCCGACGGAACAATCGATTGTATGGAGGCTATATATTATACGTGTTCAATTGTACTGACTTACACTATACACATTACATATGTAGAAAGTACTAAAGGTGCAATATTTTACGTTCCTAACTTTTTAATTGGCGGTAGTTAAGGCCCAAATTTCTTATACCGGAACAATCGATTGTATGGGAGGTATACATATGTCATAATGACTCGATCTTATCGATTTTCACTCAACACACAACATAAATAGAACGTACTCAAGTTGCAAAATTGTATGTTCCTAACTTTTTAATTGCAGAAGTTTTGGCCAAAAATCCTTATATCTGAACAATCGGTTGTATGGGGGTTATATGTAACATTTGCCCGATCTTGTTGATTTTCACTCCATACACTACATAAATAGAAAGTACTCGAGTTGCAAAATTTTACGTTCCTAACTTTTTAATTGCAGAAGTTTTGGTCAAAAAACCTTATATCTGAACAATCGGTTGTATGGGGGCTATATGTTACATTTTCCCGATCTCGTTGATTTTCACTATGTACACTACATAAATAAAAAGTACTCGAGTTGCAAAATTTTACATTCACGGCTAAAAAAATGAACCTAAATTTTAAACCCGTATAAAGATTAATCAATTTCTCAAACTTTTTTGTACAATATTGCAAACCGTCCAAATACCTACAAAGATTTTCAACTTCTTTAGGTTTCGATTTAAAATCTAAATGAAAGAGCTGTCTAAATTTTTTATTTTTGGTTTGTTTTAATGTAATTGAATTTTTCCCACAAAAACTTCATGTGCGTCATAGCTCAGCGGTAGAACAGTCGGCTGTGACTCCTGAGCGTTTTCGTTCGAGTTCTGTCAGCTGCCACATTTTTTTTAGTTTTATTTTATTCTTAAAACTTTTCGGTCTAAAATTTAAACTTTTGGGTTTGAAAATTCAAATTTATTTTTGAAAGCTTATTCAAGATTGAATTTTGCCAACAACATTTATGTGTGCGATGTAGCTCAGTGGTAGAGCAGACGGGCATGATGCGGGGAGTCTTGGTTCGAATTCCCGCCAACGGAAAAAAAATTTATTTTATCTTTAAAAAATTGTTAAAACATTTCTTGTTTATAATTGAAACCCGATTCATTTAGCCAATTTTCATGAAAATTGGTCTAGATTGAATTTGAATCCAAATTTGGTTTAGTCATATATGTAGTCCAAAAAAGTTTAAAATTTAGGTTCAAATTTTTAGCCGTGTTCCTAACTTTTTAATTGCAGAAGTTTTGGCCAAAAAACTTTATATCTGAACAATCGGTTGTATGGGGGCTATATGTTACATTTTCCCGATCTTGTTGATTTTCACTATATACACTACATAAATAAAAAGTACTCGAGTTGCAAAATTTTACGTTTCTAACTTTTTAATTGCGGAAGTTTTGGCCAAAAAACCTTATATCTGAACAATCGGTTGTATGGGGGCTATATGTTATACTGGTCCGATCTTACCAGTTCCGACAAATGATTCCTATATTACAAAATGGTGGCCACATAAAAAATTTCAGCCAGATATCTCAAAAATTGAGGGACTAGTTTGCGTTCAAACAGACAGACGGACAGACGGATATGGCTAAATCAACTCAGCTTGTCATCCTGGTTATTTCGGTATACTTATTGATGGGTTCATCTCTTCTTCTTCTCATACTTACAAACATCGGACCAAAGTTATAATACCATTTCATGTTCATGAAAGGTATAATAAAATAAAAAAAATCTATCGGAATTTTGTTGATGAGGGATTGCATTGTCACCGGGCTTTGACAAATATGTCAAGTTTCAAGTCTCTAACTTACCGGGAAGTTACTCAAAAATCTATCGAAAGATTTCCCCTATGTTTTAGAGATTTTCAATTATATCGACAAGCGCGCCACCTTTTGGAATTCTGATTTTTACAAATTGTATTGTCACCGTTTCCACAACTAAATGCCAAGTTTCAAGTTCCTAGGTTACCTGGAAGTTGTTCAAAAGTCGATCGCAAAATTCCAAACTTCAAACTAGTTTTCTAAATATCTCGATCCATGTGCCACCTACCGGAATTGCTTTGATAAGGGATTACATTGTCACCGGCTCCTGACAAATGTGTCAAATTTCAAGTCTCTATCTAACCTGGAAGTTACTCAAAAATTGATCGCAAGATTCCCCGTGTCTTTTAATTTTTTTTTAATATTTGCAATTATATAGACCAGCGTGCCATCTATCGGAATTTTGGTTTTTATAATTTTTATTGTCACCGTTCCCTCAACTTAGTGCCAAGTTTTAAGTTCCTAGGTTTCTAGGAAGTTAGTCAAAGTCGACTGCAAGATTCCCAACTTCAAACGGGTTTTCGAAATAGCTCGATTCGTGCGCCACCTACCGGAATTTTTTTATGCATTGTCACCGGGTGCTGAAAAATGTGTCAAGATGCAAGTCTCTTGCTTACCGGGAGGTTACTCAAAAGTCGATTGCAAGATTCCCCCTGCTTTTCTAGAATTTTGAATTATCTCGATCAGTGCGACATGTAGCGGAATTTCTTGTACAACAAGTTGTATTGTCTTCAATTGTTCATTTGTATGCAAATTTTCAATAATCTAACTTACCGGGAAGTTCCTCATATATGCGTCCCAAATTTTAAATTTTTTAATGATTTTACCGTATTTCTTGACCCGTGCGCCACCTAGCGGATACTTTTTTCGTTCACATTGCATTGTTACGGAGATCTGAACTATGTTCCAAGTTTCAAGTGTCTAGCTAAACGGCAAGGTACCTAAAAAAACTTTGCAAGATTCTGAAAATATGGAAAAGGTGGTGCAAACAAGAAAGCGACTTATTATAAAGATTTTAATAATAAAAAACGAAGTTTAATTTTTATTTTTTCTTTCCCAGACAAATTTTACGAGGATTCAATGCATTCCCAATGCAAAAACGTATGATATCGAATGTATCACCTACTTCAATTCGCTTAAAAGCCTCGCCATTGCTGGAACATCGTACGTATGCGCCCACGACGATAATGAATAATGCGAACAATCATATTCACACGACCAGAATCGGTAGCACGAATACGACGACCACAAGCTACGCAAACATTTCGAATGCGACGGCAGGTAGAAATGCACAAATTGCAGCAGATGCCATCAACAGCTCCGCCTATTTTTGGGATGATGCATCTGTCGAGTTGTCCGAGTTCTCATTGGTTGCGCCAGATTTGGAGGCGACGATACAAAAAATGCCCACAGCTAAAGAACCCGCTTCAGTCTACACATATGCACAAACTCAAGCGCGCAGTGGAGACAATCACATACCGCCAGCTCAAGCTGAACCACCACCACCATCATCATTTTACACCAGCTTTAATATCTCCGATGATATTTTCGATTATTTCAATAGTTTTATAGATAGCGCTGAGCAACAACATAAGGAGTTGTCGCAAATAACGAGCACAGCTGCAACAATCACGAGCAGCAGCAGCACTACGACGGCCGCCAACGACGCCCTTGCGAACTCAACGTTGACATCGTACAGCAGCAGTAATGTCACACAAGATATAGACTTTCTCGAATATTTTAGTTTGCTGCCGAATGATCGTCTCTCGCTGTTATCATTTCTCTTCCTTTTCTCGTTTGCCACCGTATTCGGCAATGCCTTGGTGATATTGGCTGTAATACGCGAACGTTATCTGCACACAGCCACAAATTATTTTATCGGCAGTTTAGCGGTGGCCGACTGCTTGGTCGGGCTCGTTGTAATGCCTTTTTCGGCGCTCTACGAAGTCCTCGAGAATAAATGGTTCTTCGGCACTGATTGGTGTGACATCTGGCGCTCGTTGGATGTACTCTTTAGCACCGCTTCCATACTGAACTTATGTGTGATATCATTGGATCGTTACTGGGCCATCACAGATCCATTCTCTTATCCGATGCGAATGACAGTGAAACGTTCGATTGGACTGATTTGCGCGGTATGGGTTTGTTCGAGTGCCATAAGCTTTCCGGCGATTATTTGGTGGCGTGCAGCGCGTGATGGTGAAATGCCTGCTTATAAATGCACATTCACAGAACATCTCGGCTATTTGATTTTCTCATCGACGATCTCATTCTATTTGCCTCTGATAGTTATGGTCTTTACATATTGTCGCATTTATCGTGCTGCGGTCATACAAACGCGTTCACTGAAAATCGGCACAAAACAAGTCCTAATGGCATCTGGTGAGTCGCAACTTACTTTGCGCATACATCGTGGCGGCACTACGCGTGATCCGACGACGAGTTCTATGCATCATCCGACCATACATGGTTCGTTAGGTGGCGCGCCGAGTGGTGTAGATGGTTCACAACATCATCGTCATCATTCCCATCATCATTCGAGTCATCATAATCACAGTGCGACGGGTACAACATCGTCAACGCCCGAAGAGCCTGATGACGAGCCACTATCCGCTTTGCATAATAATGGTTTGGCGCGTCATCGTCATATGGGCAAAAACTTTTCGCTGTCGCGTAAATTAGCGAAATTTGCGAAGGAAAAAAAGGCAGCCAAGACGCTCGGTATCGTGATGGGTGTGTTCATTGTTTGCTGGTTACCGTTTTTTGTTGTAAATCTGCTATCCGGTTTTTGTGCGGAGTGCATCGAGCATGAAGAGGTCGTATCGGCAGTAGTGACGTGGCTGGGTTGGATCAACTCCTGTATGAATCCCGTGATATATGCGTGCTGGAGCAGAGACTTTAGGAGGTGAGTGTGGATTTGTTTTATTGGAGCTTAGATTTGTTTAACTAAATACAATAAAATGAAATGAATTGAAACAAAACAAAATTAAATTAAATAATATAGAATAAAAGTAAATAAATAAAATAAAACAAAATAAAATGAAATAAAATAAAGTAAAATAACATAAAATAAAATAAAATAAAATAAAATAAAATAAAATAAAATAAAATAAAATAAAATAAAATAAAATAAAATAAAATAAAATAAAATAAAATAAAATAAAATAAAATAAAATAAAATAAAATAAAATAAAATAAAATAAAATAAAATAAAATAAAATAAAATAAAATAAAATAAAATAAAATAAAATAAAATAAAATAAAATAAAATAAAATAAAATAAAATAAAATAAAATAAAATAAAAAAAAAATAAAATAAAATAAAATAAAATAAAATAAAATAAAAAAAAATAAAATAAAATAAAATAAAATAAAATAAAATAAAAAAATAAAATAAAATAAATTAAAATAAAATAAAATAAAATAAAATAAAATAAAATAAAATAAAATAAAAAAAAAATAAAATAAAATAAAATAAAATAAAATAAAATAAAATTGAATTAAATTAAATTAAATTAAAAAAAATAAAATAATATAAAATAAAATTAAATTAAGTAAAATAAAAAAAATTAATTAAAATAAAAAAATTAAATTAAAAAAACTAAAAAAAATTGGGAAAATAAATCAAATCATATAAAACATTATTAATTTAACAGATGGTCGGAAATTTATCTCAGTAAATCTCAGACGCCTCCATAATGTTCAGGGAAAACTGTTTCAGCTTGCCTGATATCTTCATTATCGTTGCTTGTACTAATAAATGTCATCAGCTATTTCCATGTTACTTTCCCACGCACTGAGCTTCAACTCATTTGTTAATTTTAAGACCTTCGACATAAAAGCCAACAATTGATGATCTGATATTAAGTTTATGGAGGCCGCAGCCAAATTTCATTGCATCGATGCCTAAATTCAAACGTCAAGTCATTTTTTCGGAAGTTTTTTTTTCAAATATTTTTGATGATAAAATGATTACACAGATTTATTAACACACTCAGTTTTGTGTAGAATGACTTGTGATGGGATCTAGAAAAGTTTCCTTCATTATTGATCCCGACAGCGCCTTTTTAAAAATTTCTATTCGACTTTTGAGGAGTCACTTGATTTTGAAAAAAATAATTTGTCAAATGGAATAGTTGGGACTAAAAAATTAAATTTTAAAGAAATTTGTAGGGTGTCCCCTCTAACTGAAAGCATGTTAAGTGCTGTCCCGTATGGGAGTGGTCTTTGTTCAGGGAATAAAACAAGTTGCAAAAGTTCCCTATTGACATCATGATTGCCACAAATATTTATAAGATATAGAAATTCATATCTTATAAATATTTGTGGCCCGAGCAATCATTTCAAAAATTTGCTCAAAATCCCGACCATATTATCCATTTTCCATTTATCCGAGGCACATCTCTATTTTACTCATACACACATTTGTACAAACAAAGCTGTTTGTATGTATGCTACTAACATAATTTATTGAACGAAATTATCGAACACTTACAATGCAATTTTTCTTAAGTAACAATGTAACAACCTTAATGCTTCTTTGGGAAAAAAATCTATCACCACCCACAAACGCCACAATGCTATCATATATCTTTAATCTATCTGCAAAGCAGACAAGAAAAGAATTTAATGTTGTTTCCCTTTTTTTGTTTACGCGCGCTCTGGAAGATTGTTTATTTTTTTGCGATTTTGTTTATGAAAGCTAAGAATAAAGCAATGACTTAGGAATTTATTTATGTTGTGGGTTGGCCACGTACATATGTACATATACTTCCTGGTAACCCAGTCAACATTTTTGTAAAACTTAATTTGAGAAGAATTTCATGATGGATCACATGTATCTCACACACTTGTTCTCAAGTTTATCTTAAAGAATAGTGAAGAGCGTTCTCAAACTGAAGACATCGTTCTTATAGGCAGCTTTTTTTAAATTTTTTTATTAGGTTGTTTTCGTCGTATGGTATCTGCCACGTCAAATGGCGAAGGAGCAGTAAACAGCTCGGAGATGGGAGACAGCCTGCTGGACGGGGAGGACCTCAACGTCACAGTGATAGCAGCTAGTCCTGAGCGCACCACAGTTGACACTGCCACAGTTAGGAGGATCTCTGCCACGCCAAACCGTGGTCTGAAGAAATCGTCGTTGAAAGATAAGCCTCCAGACGAGGTGGAACTCGACGATACGGCGGTGGCAGGGAAGTCTGAGCACTCTCATGTTGGTGGTGATTCAGATAAACCTGCACAAATCTAAAGCAGCCTCGGCTGCTTTAATCAGTCGTCTCTCTAAAGGCGACGTAGATGTGGTCCTCATCCAAGAACCCTGGGTCAACAGCTCAAGGATTTGCGGTTTGGGGACTAAGGGTTATAAGCTTATTCGAGCCAGCGAGGGGGGCCGGGTTAGAGCCTCTATTTTAGTTAAGTCTGAGCTGAATGCATTTCTCTTGCCCAACTATACCAATGGTGACGTTACAGCTGCCAGTTTAACAGTCGACAGTACCAGTCTGACGATTGCGTCGGTCTATATGCCCTACGACGCCGAAGAACCTCCGCCACAGAGGGAGGTAAAAGACCTGGTGGCAAATTTTTCCATGGGTCATCTTATTATCGGAACTGACGCCAATGCTCATCACGTCCAGTGGGGAAGCTCCGATATCAATGCTAGAGGAGAGTCGTTGTTTGACTATTTGTTAACAACTAACCTGGTAGTTTGCAACGTGGGTAACGAACCTACGTTTATTACTAAAACCCGTAGGGAGGTAATAGATCTCACTATTTGCAGCGAAGGCGCTTATGAGTGGGTCAGAAAATGGCGCGTTCTCGATGAGCACTCATTCTCCGACCACCGGTACGTAGAAATAGTTCTAGACTTTTCTGTTGAGCAGCCGGTTATGAAACGCAACCCACGTAACACTAACTGGCAGCTACACAATGAAATACTATCTAGGGACTTACCAGCACTGCCCCCACAAGTCCCCTCATCAGTAGGGGAGTTGGAGGATCTGGTAAAGACCTTTACAACGGCGCTCTCGAATGCCTTAGAGCAGGCTTGCCCAGTGCCAAAACCACGCGGTAAACATAGGCCGCATTGGTGGTCCTACGACCTGGACTCGCTCCGAAAATCATGTAGGACACAATTTAATAAGGCCAAGAGCCTTGGTACGGAGACTCAATGGCTCGAATATAAAGTTAAACTCAGGGCCTACAAAAAAGCTCTGAGGCAGGCGAAGAGAGTATCGTGGAGAAATTTCTGCACTGGGGTCGAAAATGTCGACGATACAGCGAGACTTAGACGAGTGCTCTCAAAAACTCAAACAGCCACAAGCTATTTGCGCAAACCTGACGGATCCTGGACCAGCACGGAGAGGGAAACCCTAGAGCTGCTCTTGAATACGCACTTCCCAGGGAACTTGCATGAGGAACCCGTAGCACCTACAACAAACCTGGCTGTATACATACCCATCACGGAGGAAAAGGTTAGGTGGGCGGTTAAGAGCTTCGAACCGTTCAAGGCTGCCGGGCCAGATGGGATTATTCCCGCACAACTCATAAACACGCTGGAGACATCAGCCAAATGGCTGGTATTTCTCTATACAGCCTGCCTGGCTCTTAGCTACATTCCGTGCTCCTGGAGAAGTGCCACGGTAGTGTTTATTCCTAAGGCGGGGAAGGCGTCTCATTACGAGCCGAAGGACTACAGGCCGATCAGTCTCTCATCCTTTGTGCTCAAAACCTTCGAGAGGATAATAAATGACTACCTCTCCTCTACTATTGATAGCAACCTGATCTGTAGCTATCAGCATGCATACACCAAAGGGAAATCTACAGAAACTGCGCTTCACAGCCTAGTTTCTGTTATTGAAAAATCGCTGTATGAGAAGGAGTACTGTCTTGCGGCCTTTTTAGATATTGAAGGAGCCTTCAACAACATAAGCCCTGATGCTATAAACACCGCTTTAACAAGTCTGGGCATAAGCAGGTCTCTTATTGGACTTATTGATCAACTGCTAAGGGGTAGACGAATAGTTTCATCACTGGGCTCGGTTGACTTATCACGCTATGTCACAAGGGGAACGCCTCAGGGTGGTGTTCTCTCCCCGCTTCTATGGAACCTCACTGTCAACTCGATGCTGCGAGACACAAGCTGGGGGGGCGGGAAGGTAGTGGCATATGCAGACGACTTAGCTATAGTATATAGGGGCAAATTCCCACAAACCCTGTGCGACTTGATGCAAGCAGCACTGCGAGAGGTTTCCTCATGGTGCTCGCGCTGCGGACTGAGCATCAACCCGGGAAAAGTAGAACTGGTTCTTTTCACCAACCGCTATAAGATACCACCGCTAACACTACCAAAACTGAATGACGTGCACCTGAACCTGGCTGACAAGAATGGGAGAGCACGGATCGGAGTCCCGCCACTCATGGCGGCACTTCCATTTATACTGATGGCTCGAAGTTAGACGGCAGAGTTGGAGGAGGGGTTTATTCAAAGGATCTGAACCTTGAGCTCTCCTTCAGACTACCTGATCACTGCAGTGTCTTCCAGGCTGAAGTTTCAGCAATCATGGACGCCGCGGCTTGGATAGGCCAACATACTATCGGACACGACATTTTTATATTCAGCGACAGCCAGGCGGCCATCAAATCCCTTGGCTCTTATTCGTTCAACTCTGAACTGACGCTCAGCTGTCGTCGATCTCTACAGGAGATGGCCCAACAGAATCGCGTGAACCTCACATGGGTCCCGGGGCATAGGGACATTGAGGGAAATTGTAGGGCAGACGAACTTGCGAGGCAGGGCACGACCAAGCAGGTTCTTCGGGATAAAGAGCGCTTAGGTATGCCGTTTGCCACTTGCAAGCTTATGCTGAAGGAGTACACACTCCGCCAAGCCAACGAAAGATGGCTGCAATCTCCAGGATGCCGGATATCCAAAGAAACCTGGCCGAAATGGGATCATAAAAGATCGAGACAAATTTATGCCCTAAGGAGAAGAGAAATCTCCATATTAATAGGCGTATTGACTGGGCACTGCCTCATTGGTAGGCACGCAGGAAGACTTGGTGTGCCCTACCGACGATGCTGTAGGAGTTGTAAGGATGATGAGGAGGAGGAAACGGTGGAGCACCTCATCTGCAACTGCCCGGCTTTAAGTGGCGCGAGAATGCGCTTTTTGGGAGTTCGCTTCCTGGTTAGCCTACGCCAGGTCACGGAGCTGGACATAAAGGACCTGATGGCCTTCATCAAGTCATCTAAATGGTTCGAGGGGGAGTAACGGTGTCGGTATAGGAACGTCAGTCCCGGGATTCTGCTATGTGGAGCATTCCGTTAATACCGGGATTTTCCATATGGCAGGGTCCCGGAACTGACTTTCCTAGTGTTGGTGGTATCACAACGGGCCTTTTAATACTGGCCTAGGTGTGCCTCTACGGTAGCCACTTGAACCTAACCCTAACCTAACCTTTCGTCGTTCTTGTGCTCGGATTTTTTAGTTTTAAACGAACTTTCTCCTGATTTCTCGTCTTGAAATTTTCACCATATTTAAAGCGATGACAATGCAATATTAAGGGAAAAAATTCCGATAGGTGGCGTGTAAATCGCTATATTTCCAAAACTCACAGTTATGGTCCATTTTGGATCAAATCCGGAATATACATACATATATTACAACCACCAAAAGAAATATTTTCTTTCAAAAAAAATTCCGCTAGGTGGAGCTAAGATCTGTGTAATAAAAGCTGAGGATTATAGTTATGGGCATATTTGGCTGACATTTAGCGTATCTATTACTTAATTAATTTTTAAATGTTTAAAAAAAATGTGGACCCCATTATCGCTCGTTCCAATGTAAAGAGATGCACTTCAAAATTTAATATTTTTGGGAAAAACGAGTGCAAAGTTTTATTTTTTCATAGAGCTCCATTACAAAAATTAAATTCAAAGGCGTCCATGGACTTTTGATCATTTTTCAATTGAGACAACCATCTCATCAGTCAGTTATTTATGTTTATCATAAAATCGCGAAAAACGAAAATTTTGATTTACATCTCTTTACTTTGGAACGGGCGATATTACGCTTCGATATTTCACCATGGTTCAGGTTTCAAAGAGTGAAGCGAGGGCCGCTGTATTTTCAAAAATCGCACTTATGATTCGATTAGACTCGTATTTGACTCATCATTAATATGCAGATGGCACAGGCATCACCATCGAAGGCGATACCGATACACCTCTTTTGGCAAATTGGGTATAAGTACACCGATATATTTACATAATATACAGACCGATTGAAAACGGAAGCCAGTGAAGCTATCGTAAAAACGGTAGTTTGTGGCCCAAAGCTACATAAAAATATTAACATTGATGAAATCACAACAACAATATACTGTCCGATAACACACAGATTTACATGACTTGCTTTAGATTGGCTGTGGTCTGCAGCGAAAAGCTTAAGTCGACATAAGAAAAAGATAATATTTTGGCCAAAATTTTCGAAAGCCTTCATCCTCTATCAATCTTTTATCATCGAAAAAGAAAGGGTTAGGGAAAAGACCCATTGATATCCTTCAAAGATATTTATGCTGACTTATGCTCTTCTTGTTTATGACCCCATTGAGCTACATGTACGTACAATAGAACTCAGCACTTGACTTCACACCCTAAATTTTCATCATGATAAACAATAAAGATGCTAGCCACCTTATCGATTGGCTACAAGGTCAAATGGAAGCTTAGCCTTTTCATTGCTGATGCACAGTGTCAGTTAAATGCAATGTCGGTAAAATAAAGTAGATATAATGAATAATGATTAGAAAGCTTGTTGATTATTAATAAGGTTTTGATATAATTGGAGTAAAGAACTAATTGTTTCACTTTTATGACAAATTTTGGTTATTTTTTACTCTTTTTGGTTTTCGGAAAAGATTTAGTTAGCCTTTATTTAATCACGGTTTATCGATTTTATTATTCACTAGCTGACCCGGCAGACGTCCTGCCAAAAATTTATTTGCCTGCATAAATTCCTATCCCTTTCCCTTTCCCTTTCCCTCCTTTTCCCTTTCCCTTTCCATTTCCCTTTCCCTATTCCTATCCCTTACCCTACCTTACCTCCTTTTATTTACGTCAGGATTTAGCATCACTTTCTTAAGGACAATATGGAAAAACTCATTCACGTCTAGGTCGAAAATGCAAAAATATCAACACCTGATAGAGTTAAAATAAGTACCATACCTAGTTTATCTTCACAAGTACAGGAATGTATAGAACTCACATAAAAATTCAATTATTTTTCGTCTTTTTCTACTAAAAATCCATTGTGATGGAGCATCCACAGTACATCAAAATACCGTCTGAAGTGGGCACGTGCCCCGTGCCTCACCCCTAAATCCGCCATTGGATAAATATACACTTTTATATCTGTGCCATCTTTTTAAAGTTACCTAACTCGATATATTCAGTCCTCATTTGTTCCTCTCAGGATTATCTTGTAACATTTCAAGATAAACCACATTTCTCACTGAGAGACGCTTACTTTTTCAACATTTTAAGACTTGTACTCTATTTCCGCAGATCAGCGTACTAACTCCGCCGAAAGGATCCTAACTAAATACACTCTTTACTTTCGTTACCCCCTGTAGCTATAGTCAAGAAACATAAGTAGGTTAAGGTGCCCTTCGCTTCAGCGTAGACAATATCCGGAAATATCCGACATTATCCGTTCTCGCCTACTGCTATCGCACATATACATCTCTCTCTCTCTCTCTCGCCTTCTTACTCTTCCACTACGGAAAACTACTGCCCTCCTAACGCATCAATCTTAATACACATACATATGTACATCATGTTATTATGTTAATATTTAGTGGGAGCTTGTGAGATTAACCCCATAATAAACATCACGTCACGACGTTTACCTTACTTCTTGGTATAATTTTTAATTTTCTCATACTTGTAAATTTTAGCCTCCTTTCTTTAAAATTGGTTTTCTGTTCTTCCTTTCAGAGCCTTCATACGTCTGCTGTGCGTGTGTTGTCCACGCAAAATTCGTCGTAAATACCAGCCGACAATGCGTTCGAAATCGCAGGTAAGTTCACAGTTTACCAAGACGGAATTGGCTTTGCGGCAAGTTTTCAAGATTATCGTTGGATCTGGTTATTTGCTTAATTTATGATTTTTTTTATGCTTTCAAATTTATGTGATTTATCTTACTTTTTGCTTAGCCAATAAATTAGTTTTAAAAATAAAATAAACTTGTCTGCTTAATTTATTACTTTAATGCATTTATTTTTTTTTTTGGTATCTTACATAAACATGAAATATAAGCAAAAGAAAAACAACCACAAAAATAAACGCAAAAAAAAAAAAATATAAATAAAACTAAAAAACAATAAAGGGCATTGCCAACGCAATTAAATTATAACACAATTTGCGACAACAACACAAAAAAATATACAAAAAGCAATACAGAACCACCCATGCCAAACCAGATTAACAACACAAACAAATTGAGCTGTAAAAACACACATAAAACCTCAAATCCGTCTTTAGTTGGATGAAAATAAAAGAAAATAGTAATCAAGAAAATAAAGTAAAACGGAAGAAATCACTTGTGGCTCAATGCTCAATCACTTTCATGGCAACGCCCCCCACTGAACTGCCCAACTGTACTGCCCCCCACTGAAGTACAAGCAAAGCGCACGAAGAGTAAAGGAAAATGCGAAAGAAATTCAACAACAACAAATTCAATCAATGAATAACAATAAGCGCTCAGCACAACCCCAACCAACCCTGTTGCTCCCACACACCTACATACACGCTCTTGGCTTCCCACCTTTCCACCACCTACTGTCTTTTTATTTACTTTATCTGCAGTTGCTGCAGTTTTGTTATTTAAGTTTTGTTACTTTTATAATTTTTATCCATCCGTTCACTTCCTATGTTTCAACCGTATTTTGGCGTGCGGTTCAAATGTAAAAATAAATTGAAACTTTTTAATTGCTACGGCTTTTTGCAGAGTTTATAATTCATTACTAAGATATTCTAATTCCGAAAGAAATTCTACCTCAGCTGTCAAGATTTTTCGGTTTTGTTATAGGGTTGCCGGATAACTAAAATGAAAATAAATTCCAGCGTAACTTCAGTTAAAGTTCTAGTGATACATAGGTAAGATGGGTCATTCCACGGTAATTGTAACCGATGCGTATTTAAACTTTGCCAACAGCATGAATGATTCTTTCTAAGAGCTTTACGTAGATATTGCGAGCCCAAGGGCTCCACTGCCTGAGTCACGTTATGTGAATGTACAAAGAAGCTCAAGCTAAGAAGGGTTTTTTAACGACAATCGATTTCTGCAGCAGATAAACAGAGCGGCCTCAACTGTGATAGAAGAAACGACTAGGAACTAGGTCTATTTTGACGTTTCCAACTTGCTTCGATTATCGCCGAAAAAGCGTTTTGATTCGAAAGGGGAAAATTCGCCTAGTCGGATAGATGACAATAAATGAAGTCGCTTTGAGCAAGCAATATTTCCCCGCCACCTAGTTGTTGTATAGCCAGAATGTAACGTTTTTATTTCTTCTTGGTCGAACACATCTTATCTTGGCTTTGGCCATAATATATTTCACCTTTATTGAGTGGCATATCTAACGGCACTTGCAAAGCAAATGAATTTTTGTCTGAGAAGCTTCTCATGGCAGAAATACACCCGGAGAGTTTGCCAAACTACTGCCGAGGGGCGACCCCGTTTAGAAAAATTGTTTTTCTAAATAATTTTTGATGTTACTTTTGCCGGGCATCGAACCGCCACGACTTGGTGTAGAAGGCCGAACACTTAACCGCTACACCACGGCGGCCGCCTAAAATACCCTAAATAAATTTGCCTCAAGGTATGATGTCTACCGCCATCTAGCCGTTTAGAGACATTCCCCATATAACTAGTTGTTCTTACGGATTCTATAGTGTCCTCAGGGGCGGTATATATTGAGTTAATGTTCTCTCTAAGCGGGCAGATGTGAGAACCACAAATTTCTTTGCAACGCATCCAGAACTCTGGTACAATATTGAAATATGTCTAGTCGCGGTGCAGTTAGTTATGCTCATCTTGCCTGGAGATGTTACTTCGTGCAGGCGGGCTTTTCGAACTGAAGGATCAAAGACTCTTTGCCCTCCGTCTATTACCGGTTATGAATATATTTTTCAGTTTATCAAAGAAGCAGTCCGTCGGAAGTCTGCCATGTCAGGGCGTAGGCGCAGTTACAGGATATGTACGCACTGCGGGTCTGTGCGAGACGCCCGCCCATAGATGTGACCGACAGTTCTTGGCGTCGCAAGACCTCACTAGTTTCATGGAGAAGTGTGTCGAAACCTATAAAAAAGGTCCTTTAATGAATTTTCCATCATAGCTGCAAATTACACATCCGTCACCGTGGAATTAGCTTTATACTACGAAAAAGGTATGAGTAATGCTACCGTTATTGATAACAAATATTGCTGAGCTTGCGCAACACAAGTTTAAAGGAAGCCATAAATCAAAATATCAAATTCGTGATTTATTACAAAACCATTTCCTTAGTCATATTTTCTTTATATTGTTATGTTTACTTTTGAATCAACTTGAAATACTAGTAAAAGATTACGAGAAAATTTCAGATGGCGTCCTTCAGGCTAAGTTTTTTGTTAGGCTTATTTAAAAATGGTTTATCCAAACCAATTTTTTTAATGAATGGGAGAATAAAACTTGGAAGCCCGAATTTATTTTATCCATGGTGCATGATAAATAGTTTATGCCTTAATAAAGAACAAAAAAATACTCATTAATCCAGTCTAAAGTACACTCAGCTTAAACACTTCGGAACATTAGCACGCTTAACTATTTAAAAATGTGTTGAGAAACTCTTCGCTTTTTTTTTTTTTGTATACCCCAAAAACCACTAAAGTGCTCTTGCTGATATAAAAAACTATTTAAATCTCTTGCGTTAATTCAAAGTCAACCAACAACAATCAAAACCACAAAGTTTAACTTCGTACAAATCTATTTAAACAGCAACACTTCAAAGCGTTAACCACCACTTACATATGCACTTCGACATAGTTTTATCCTTTTTTTACCACAAAAACTTATACGCATCCAAAGCTGAAATCCTACCTATTACAAGTACATAGTTATATACAAACTTGAGTGCCACAAAATAACACTACTTAAGCACATTATGGTGGGTTGTGCCAAATTATTATTTTTATACCCAGCTGTACTTGTACACAGGGTATTATAACTTTGTTAGGATAACGGTTGGTTGTACAGGTATAAAGGAATCGAGATAGATATAGACTTCCATATATCAATATGATCAGGATCGAAAAAAAATTTGATTGAGCCATGTCCGTCCGTCTGTCCGTCCGTCCGTCTGTCCGTTAACACGATAACTTGAGCAAATAATGAGATATCTTCACCAAATTTGGCATGCGTACTTATTTGGGTTCAGAATAGATTGCTATTGAAAATGGGTAAAATCGGACCATAACCACGCCCCTTTTTCGATATCGAAAATTTCGAAAAACGTATAAAATGGGTTAATTCAATATTAGAAGCAGCTACAATGATAAAATTTGCAATATGTATTGATTTAGATGTTCTAAGGCCGATTTTATAAAAATTTTTGAAAAGGGGGCGTGGTACCGCCCACGTATATTTGAAGAAATTTTAAAATTTTGACTCTTAATAACTTCAGAACAGTTAATGCTAGTATAACGAAATTTCGTAGAGGACATACTATTGTTGTGGTAAATTCAGCTATAGAAAATAAACGAAATCGCTTCGCGACCACGCCTACTTTTTCATAAAAGTTATATTGAAAGAAGGTGGAAATATTGAAACCATGTACATATGTATTACTGGCCAGGCTTTTAACACCATTAACTATACAAAACAAAGAATAACAGCATTTTATGAGCTGGGTATGTAATGTTCGGTTTCACCCGAACTTAGACTTCCTTACTTGTTATATTTTATTTTATTTATTTTATTTCATTTTAATTTATTTAATTCTATTTTTATCTTATTTTATTTTATTTTATTTTACTTTATTTTATTTTATTTTATTTTATTTTATTTTATTTTATTTTATTTTATTTTATTTTATTTTATTTTATTTTATTTTATTTTATTTTATTTTATTTTATTTTATTTTATTTTATTTTATTTTATTTTATTTTATTTTATTTTATTTTATTTTATTTTATTTTATTTTATTTTTATTTTTATTTTATTTTACTTTATTTTATTTTATTTTATTTTATTTTATTTTATTTTATTTTATTTTATTTTACATTATTTTATTTTATTTTATTTTATGTTATTTTATTTTATTTTATTTTATTTTATTTTATTTTATTTTATTTTATTTTATTTTATTTTATTTTATTTTATTTTATTTTATTTTATTTTATTTTATTTTATTTTATTTTATTTTATTTTATTTTATTTTATTTTATTTTATTTTATTTTATTTTATTTTATTTTATTTTATTTTATTTTATTTTATTTTATTTTATTTTATTTTAATTTTAATTTTAATTTTAGTTTAAATATTATTTTATTTCATTTTATTATTTCATTTGTATTAATGGTACTTTCTAAACACAAATACAACATTTTCTGACATTTATCCAATTTGGAGTTGTAAAAGTCCTACTGCTAACCACCCCAATGCAAAAAACACACACATCAACAAAGATTCAGTTGAAATACAAAAATTTGTTAGCCAAAACTATGGCCATAACAAATGCCATTAAATAAACAAATATGAAACCACAACAAAATTTACATAAAAACTTTGATATGAAAAAATGAAATATGAAATATTTTTGCAATTATTTATTGTTATTGTATTACAGAGATTTGCGACGCGTCGTTGTTATTCAACATGTTCGTTGCATGGCATACATCATGTGCGGCATAATTCCTGCGAACAAACCTATATTTAGTGTTAGTTAAATGGGTTCTAATGCAATAAATGTCAAAAGAACCAACAGTACATATAAATACATAGCATGTACAATTTAAATAACTATGTACATATGTAAAAAACAAAAAAAAAAAAAACAAAATAGTATAGTTAAACCACATCTAAAAGAAATTAGATGAAATTGAATTTTAGCAGCTTGTAGGGAATCATAATACCTACTAAAAAAAAGATACATATGTATCATCTGAAATGTATAGACAACAGACATTTATACAAAGTATTTCAACAGATTTACATATTTCAAAAAGGTATGTACGATTAACTACTATTAGTGAAAAAATGTAAAAAAAAAAGTTTGTCAGCACTTCATCTGTAAATGTTCTCAAACTCCACCGCTCCACAATTCGAATATTTAGTAACACTCAAGTAGCTAACCACGATCGTTCTGTTTCTTTATTGTAAATACACATATTGTTGATGTTCTTCTGCAAGTTTAGTCTGTTGAAGTGAATGTTTTATGGTTAGACTACCTCATATTTGTTGTTTTTTATTCATTAAATGTACTATTTCTCTGGCAAACCTACCTATACAGTTCCTAATCTGTAAAATAAGTATTTCATTAAGCCACTAAATGGTCCTTTTATCATATGTAATCTATTTTTAACTCCTTTTTGTAAAGGAAGCACCTAATATCAAGAGATTTTAGCTGCTCTTTTTACATTAGGCTATGATAATGGCATTTTAAAAATTGCAGGAGAAAATTCCATGTATATAAACCACACCAGCAGGGTTAAAATGTTCCCAAATATACTACGGAACGTAAATAAACTAACCCTAAACTGATAATGAATATACACAAAAACACTAAATTATTATGGAGTTTAAAGGATCAGCAAAGGGTTAAAATGATCAAAAAATTCTCATTCGAATATATGCACGCTAAACAGACAAATGGTTTGTACCGCATTTCTGTAACTTCTTAACGAAAGTCGTTAGTTTTCTCGAAAAATATTCTTCGGAACAGAAGTTCACCAAGCCAGCACTTCCAAACCTATACAAGCAATTTAACTCGCAAGTGATCTATACATTGTTAAAATGTTCCAGATTAATACTCTTCGTGATATGAATATACTAAACCACCAATTGAAAATGTTCCAGAAAATAAATATTCTTCGAGCTCGAAAGATCTTTCTGTGTCAAATCATCAGATATTTAGAAACAAGGCTTACCATTTCGGAACCCATTGTTCTTAAAAACATCTAATCAAAAAGAGGATACTTAGGGCCGATTTCTTATCTAGACATTGTATTGAACTATCCATAAAATCTTACATTCTTTCTGCTTTTAAATAAGTTTTCTGGACAGACCCCAGCCCGAAAATGTTTTCTGTTGAGCTAGGGTATTGAATTTTTTACCATAGCGATGACAACGCAATATTAAAAATTCCGAAAGGTGGCGCGTGGGTCGCTATATTTTCAAAAATCATATTAAGGATCTGATTCCATTAAAATTTCTTAAAAAACAATTTCCCCTAGGTGGAGCTGGGATCGGAGGATTAAAAACTGAAAAACCTGATCATGGGCCGATATGGCTGGAATTTGGCGTTTACTTAATTAATTTTTAAATGTTTCAAAAAAATTGTGGACCCGCTAGATGGCGCGTGAAGAATCTCTGTAGACAGAGGAGAAATTATTTTGAAGTTTTTAGTCCATTTGAAAAACATTTTAAATGAAAAAAAAAGTTTATATTTTTTATTTAATTTAGGAATACTTTGTTTTATAATAAAGGGATGGTCTATACCAAAATTTATTTGAAACTAAAACTGTCGACCCTACCTATCTGACGTTTTGGCCTAGTAATACCCATTTATTACAAGAAATTTCTTAGTAATATTAATGAATTTCTACAAATATCACTTCAAGCCCGCACAACTTTTTTGAAACGATATATGGAATTATTCTGCATACATTGCAATCAGACATTTATGATTTCCCTTTTTACTTCCGATTGCAGGTTTGTTTGGGTGCAATTGTATAGTAGATAATAGTATGCTCATAGTTAGTTAAATCACATATGTACAAATTGTTTTTTTTCCTTGTTGACTACGTTACACATTTACATAACTGCTATGCATATTCTGACGTAACTTTATGGGGCTCAACTTTTACATGTGTCACTGTCACTGTCACTTGAAAACATTCCAAAAAACAAAATCAAAATCATTTGCAAATCAAAATAAGTACAATATTTATTGTACTCTTACATGTGTGTAAACATGGATGTGTGTATTTAGTCTGTTCTGTTATCCCGCATACAAAGTTTAATTAACTCGATATAAAACTTTTATCTGCCCCAAGTCAAATATGAACAAATTGTTGTTTATACAAATCATCAACTTTGTGTTAACAATTTGCATATACTATATGAGTATGAACATTTTGTTAACTTATGTAATCGTTTGAGGTCATACGCACATATTTTTAACTTTTGCGACAATTCCCAAACTTAGTCTTGTCACCCATTGAGAAACACATCTCCGTTAATTTTAACATTTTCAAGTTGTTGAGTGTTCGTTTATCTTTACACCGCATTTAATCTATGTAAACTTGTCTTTATGTTTTATTGAATTTTTTTCGATAATAAAGAAGGACAGTTGAACAAATAAAGGATATGTCACTGTCACGCTTGAAATAATCTCTATATGAAATCAGTAAAAGCTTCAAAGATTTATTTTTAAGATCAGTAGTAGTGGACAAGGAGCGGGTTGATGACGTTTTGTCAATGGTCGCACTTAAATGTATAATTTCTTGGTTGGTACCTGCGCTTGTTGGCAGGGTATTGCATTTTACAATTTGGTCCTATTCACTTTATTTTTTCTACGGATTCCAGTTTTAATTTTAGTTTTTAAATTAGAATTACGGCTCGATTTCCGTTTTTGATTTTGATTTAAACTGTATGTTCGATTCCACTTTGGCAAATTTGGCGAAAAATTGCAAATTTGTCGCTTTTTTCATACAAATCTCATTTTCCAAATTTGGAACTCCATCACATTTGACCTCATTTCAGCAAATTTTCCGAACAATACAATACACAGTTCATCCAAACAGCAATCCTGCGGGTGTTCCACATTTAGAACTGCCCAGCAAGAACCTTAATGGATAAATCACGTGTGATAACTTATGCACTTCGCACAGCTGTAAATGCGGACAGAACAAACAAAACACCTTATATCCATTTTTAACATTTTCAGTGTTTTGATGCAATCTGGTGGTTCAGACAACATTACACATGATGTATTCAATAGAAACTACTAAAACGTCATATTTCCTATAAAAAAGATCCGACAAAATCCAATTTTCGTACAAATCGGAAATAATTTCTTCTCATTTGTTTGTGCGTGGGAATTTTTGCACCAAAACAACTGGGCGAGGCTTATATCGTGAAAGGTCAATATTTTATTTTTCAAAGAAAATTTATTTCGTTGATTTTGCTTTTGTTTTTTTTTTTTTGGTCTTAAAACATCTACGGCAAGATATAAGCCTCACCCAGTTATTTTAACGCAAAAAAGCCCAGGGATCCCGTATAAAATTGCCTGTTTCAAACAAAAGGGCATATTTCCAAATTATAAAGTTAAAAAACTACAACTACACAAACAAAAAATTCAAAAAAATGATGACCACAGATGAGCGTAGCTGTTTTAATTTAGTAACGCCAAATTAAAAATTTAAATTGTGGCTATTTGACCCTGTCAAAGTTTTTTTCGGTTTCTGAACAATTTTTGAAAGTGGAAATAAGGCGTTTTGTTTGTTCAGTCCTCAAATAACAATTTCAACTAGTTTTTTTAAGAAAATGGGCCAATTCTTCCAGAAAAAGACCAAACGCCTTCTTGACTCTTCTATTATTATTACTCCACAGGTGTTTGAAACTTCACGGTGGTGCATTTTCTTTCGGTGGCTTTGTGTCCTGGTAGAAGATTCTTACAGGGAAGGTGAAGCCAAACGCAAATTTGCCAATGTAAACGGTGTCGAAGTGGCTAATTTGAATTCGCCAAATTTGGTGCAGTGTAAATGTACTATTAGGCTCCGCCTAAGCTTCAGTTTCTAGTAAAATTTCAGTTTAGGTTCCACCTCATCTTTCGGTTTAGATTGCAGTTTCGATTTCGATTGTCTTACGAACTTTGGTTTTGGTATCGATTCCAATTTTGGGTTCGGTCTCTTGTCCAGTTTTGGGTTTAATTCAGTATTTGTTTTAGGTCTAAATGGAGTTTCCGTTCTGGTCAGATCTAAGTTCGTTTTCGGCTCTCGCTTTAGTTCTTCATTCGGCTTCGGTTATAATTTTAGTTAAAAATTCAATTTACGTTCTAGCTTTAGTTCTAAATTCGGGTTTGGTTTTGCTTTGAGTTTTAAATTTGATTTAAGTTCTGGTTTAAGTTCTTAGTTTGCTTTCAGTTCTGGATTTAGTTTGCTCTTGCTCTAAATTAGGTTCTAGTTTTAGTTCTAAGCTCGAATTCCATTCTGACTTCGATTTAGCCTCTTGTTAAAAGTATTTTTTTTTAGTTTAAAACATGATTACCGGTCTGATTTGTGTTCTGAATTCGGAGTCGCTGTTAGTCTCAGATTTAGTTTCACTAAAGAATAACCTCCCGAATCTAGTTCAAAATAGAGTTCGGCTACAAATTCGGTTGGCTGTTGTTCTAAGTTCGGGCTGTCTCTCAGTTCCAATTTTGGTTTGAGATAAGGTTTAGGTTTTAATTCGTTCGTTTGGTTACGGTTTCGGTTTCGGTTTTATAGATTCGGTTCTGAACTAGCTGGCATCGTTAATTTAAAACAAAATGGGGGTTAAAATTATGTTTCTATAGTTTCATGTGTTTAATAAGCTCTTAAAACAATTAACTATCTGAAATTTAGCAGCATGTGGCGCATACATCTATTGAAAAGTGCAGCAAAGTGGAATAAAATAATAAATTTTTGCAGAAATGTATTGTAAACACGCGCCGCATCCACGGCCACATCCTATAGATGACACAACTGTTGATAGTCCTACCATCGATAGTTGCGATAGTTTTAGAAGAACAAGCAATTCTTGAGATAGTCTAGAAAAAAAATTATTATTCGATAGTGTTATTACTGTAGTGGTGAGTTTCATTGATAGAAAGATCTCAACTTATTTGGTATTCAAAAAGCTATATAATTTGTGTAATATTTTTTTTTTGCTAGTTTTACAATATTTTGTCGAAATGATCGAGCATATCTATAATGGTAAGGAAACGACAAGGAACCCAGCAAAACCATCGTGACTGAAACTTCAATACAATTACATTTTTTGTGCTGTGACTAACACACTGGAATTTTAGCGGCGAAGGGAATGGTGAGGGAAAGGCGAAAAAGTGAGAATGGAACTCACGCACACAAAACTTTTGGGACTATTCTTGATTTTGCTGTTTAGACCGTGATTGGACCGCGTGCCGTAAATATAGGGCTCTCGTGACCGGCACGTGACCGGTGTTAACTATCGGCATTATCGATACCACTATCGCTAGTAAGATACCTTTTCGACTTCCTCCTGTAAAATAACTACCATCACTATGAGCGCTAAAAACTTTTTTCATTCAAATTAACATTACCTTTATTCTAGCTGTGATAACAAGAGGACATTGTGTAAAAGCTCAGAATAGTTTAATTAAATTGAAAACTAAACATTAGGTGAAAAAGTTTCTATTAAAGTTCCAGTAATTAGCATTCCTCGACTATTGTGATTTTTTTTTTCAAACAGTTTTTTTTATATTTTAAATCAACACGTATGTAGTTGCGAATTTGTAGGCACCCCTGGCAAAACATGATCGTTAATTGTTGTCTTATTTTGACAGCTCTGAGTTGAATCTAATTTTGTTAAACAATCTTTTTACCATAGGAAATAGAATTTGCTCTAAATTTTGACTTACGTTACGCTGACTGACTAATTCTGCTGAACGTATTATGGGCTAAACAGGAACAGTACTTCCTACGTCAGATACTTCCGATACGTCGAAATTTAGAGCAAATTCTATTTTGCGTATCCGTCGAATCTGTTGTTACGCATACAACACCAGCAATCTATATTGCTGTCAGTTGTTTCAACATACTGACGGGCTGATTCTGCTAAACGCTTTAGACTGCGTTCACATTGGGCCATAAACTTAAATTAAATGGCATTTGGGCACTAAAATTAAAATTAAAATTAAAATTAAAATTAAAATTAAAATTAAAATTAAAATTAAAATTAAAATTAAAATTAAAATTAAAATTAAAATTAAAATTAAAATTAAAATTAAAATTAAAATTAAAATTAAAATTAAAATTAAAATTAAAATTAAAATTAAAATTAAAATTAAAATTAAAATTAAAATTAAAATTAAAATTAAAATTAAAATTAAAATTAAAATTAAAATTAAAATTAAAATTAAAATTAAAATTAAAATTAAAATTAAAATTAAAATTAAAATTAAAATTAAAATTAAAATTAAAATTAAAATTAAAATTAAAATTAAAATTAAAATTAAAATTAAAATTAAAATTAAAATTAAAATTAAAATTAAAATTAAAATTAAAATTAAAATTAAAATTAAAATTAAAATTAAAATTAAAATTAAAATTAAAATTAAAATTAAAATTAAAATTAAAATTAAAATTAAAATTAAAATTAAAATTAAAATTAAAATTAAAATTAAAATTAAAATTAAAATTAAAATTAAAATTAAAATTAAAATTAAAATTAAAATTAAAATTAAAATTAAAATTAAAATTAAAATTAAAATTAAAATTAAAATTAAAATTAAAATTAAAATTAAAATTAAAATTAAAATTAAAATTAAAATTAAAATTAAAATTAAAATTAAAATTAAAATTAAAATTAAAATTAAAATTAAAATTAAAATTAAAATTAAAATTAAAATTAAAATTAAAATTAAAATTAAAATTAAAATTAAAATTAAAATTAAAATTAAAATTAAAATTAAAATTAAAATTAAAATTAAAATTAAAATTAAAATTAAAATTAAAATTAAAATTAAAATTAAAATTAAAATTAAAATTAAAATTAAAATTAAAATTAAAATTAAAATTAAAATTAAAATTAAAATTAAAATTAAAATTAAAATTAAAATTAAAATTAAAATTAAAATTAAAATTAAAATTAAAATTAAAATTAAAATTAAAATTAAAATTAAAATTAAAATTAAAATTAAAATTAAAATTAAAATTAAAATTAAATTTAAAATTAAAATTAAAATTAAATTTAAAATTAAAATTAAAATTAAAATTAAAATTAAAATTAAAATTAAAAGTAAAATTAAAAATAAGAAGAAATCGAAAGGGAAAAGTGAAAATTAAGGAAAGGCAACGGAAAATAAATTGGAAATTAATCGTAAGAGGAAAATTAGGAGCAGCAAAATAAAAGTAAAAGAAGAACTAATAGTGAAAGGTAGCAGATAGCGAAATAAAAAAATAAAGACTGGGAAGGCAAGCCTTGGATGGACAGCGACGGTTTTTTTTTTTAATTTCTCTAAAGCATGTTTAAGGCAAACCTTGGTATAGACAGAGCAAACTCTGCCAGCTCTATTGGTAAATATAGAATGAAAATATCAAAAGCAATCACAATCCCAATTGCTTTGATAGGTTTTATATAAATCTATAAATAACGCGTGTGAACCAGCATTTGTGATAGAAAATTGGTTTATTTAAAATAGACATTTGTTTGGTCTCTGTCGAATAGAAAAATGTCAAAGAAAACTTGTTCGTTATCTTTGAGCAGTGCTGGTAATCTTTTAATACTCTTATGGCGAATTGTATTTTGAATTGAAAATTTTATTTGTCTTCTTGTTCATAAGTGTGTGTATGTATTTGTGAATATGCTCTTTTTAATGTGTTTATTTAATTTGTTTAAATTTCCATTGCTGCTTAATCTGCTGTTTCGTCTATTCTTCTGATGGCGCGTTTTTGTATTATTTTCGGTTAAATGGATGGTCACTATAGAATTTATATTAAATCGAAATTTTAATGTGTTTTAAATAAATACAAAACCAAAGTATTTTTATATATCACTATATATATTTAATTATATATATAATTTTCATTTTAAATCTTAATATAAATCTTCGTATGCGATTTTCATTTTGCGTGCTTCTACGGTAATGCCAGATCGTGGGTAGTTTTCGTATTTGAGAGATATTTTTCGATATTTCCATCAAAACAGGAATTTTCGGTGGAGTGAAAATACATTTTTCTGCATACATACATACATATGTACATAGATGTGGATCACCGTTCTCAATATGTGGGGGATATTTTTAGTGCACAATCTGGCATCACTGTCCTTATCATGAGCAAACTTAATCTTCTCCAACGCAATACTACTACTTATTCAATAGTATCGCAGACTGTTTTCTATTTAATTTATTTATATTGAAAATAATAAAGTTAACTAAGTAGCATGCGCTTACTTTCTCGCCTTTGCCAAATCAGTGTAAAAAAATAATACGTTTTAATGGTACCAAAATAATTTCAGCGCATATTACAATCACGCGCCTATAACATAAGTGGGTCGTTATCATTTGGCGATATGGATCTTCATACATTGCAATGACTCTTTTCGCACGAGGCAAGTCACTTTAGAAAAGAATTTCATCGAAGTTGTTGTACAATTTTAAATATACATACATATGTATCTGAATAGTCGTTTTTGTGGATTATTTTAATACATTCCATATCATTAAATCGCATCATTTGGAAAAAATCTGGCGCGATATCGGTTAATAAATCAACCCACCTTAATGTACATATATGTTTAGGAGTATCGTTTTTTTTCTTTTGTAGTTTAATTTTATAGTTTGTCTTTGGTCAATATAAACTCTTTCGATTAATTTTTCGTGATTCCAGGAACGATGTTGTTGTGAAAATTATGACGTTGTTGTTGTATGGCCCAGCAAGTTGAATACAGTTTTCTTTAAAAAGTTTTTCTCTCTCCTCAAAAATTATTATTCTGCCTTACCTTTTTCTGTTCTACATCCTAGTTAGTAAATTTTCCTTTTCAGTTTTGGAGATATGTTCTTGAGTGAACTTTTAAATTTTTCTTACTCATGGAAAAATGTCTGCCCAACTGACAGAAAAAATGTAAAGTTTTCAAGACACAACGTCACAACAGCCAGTTTCACAAAAACAAATTAAAAAAAAAAACAATTTTTCCCCTTAAGATCTCATAAAAAAATCAAAGTAAAATAAATTAGTTTTCCCTTTAAATTTTCCTTCGCGAAACTGACAGTTGATTAATAAAGTAAAGTTTCTTTCCAAAGTTTGTTGGTTAACTTTTCATTAAGAGGATATAGGTAAGTGAATTCATCCCTTAAACATCTTACATTTTCTATGATATATTTTCGTAAGTTTAACATAATTAAATTGAGTTTTCAACTTGCATTCAATTCGAAGTATTTATAACTTGGCATGGGTCAATTTGTACTTATTGATTGTTTCGTCATCGGTGGAATCAACTACAGTATCTACTTAAAATTCTAAGAAAAAATATTAATAATAACTCTCAACTTTCTGCTTCGAAAAGAAAGAAGAGGCTAAGAGATATTTTTTACTGTCTGATAATTGTCTTTAGACCAGAGGTAGGCACGAAGAGAGTGATCAATATGTGAAGGTATAATAATATTCCTGGTTCAATATGTATGTTGAGTACTAATTTAGTTTTTTCTATTTCTGACCATCTCAAGCTAACAATACCAGTATAGAATAAGATTAGTTTGCTGACTAGTTCACGTTGATGTTTAACTTTATCGCGAGTTAATTCACAACTAGCTAGTTTCGTCGCTGGGTTATACCAGACCACAAATTCAAAAGCAATTCAGATAGTCAGCCTTCAGCTTAAATGATTCAACCACAAAATGCAAACCACAAATATCCAGAACGCATAAGCTTTGGCTTAAATAATAGATTAACAGTGTTCAATTATATATATACATACATTAGGGTGGCCCTTACTATCAAATGTAGTATTTTTCCAGTCTCACCCCTTAGATCGGTTGCACCAAGGTCAACTATATCGCACAAAAATGTTTATCCCGATTGGAGATGGTTTAGGCGTGTCGCATGGGGGTCATAGTTCACATTGATCTATGGAGACTAAAAAAATTAAAGTGATTTCTCTTTTTAGCTAATACTCGACATCGGTAGAACTATGGTCGGAGATATCACATGCAAAATCTGGTCCCGATTTCAAATTCCTAAGACGTGTCGCAGGAGGGTTAAAGTTCAGACTATACCATGGAGACTCAAAAAATAAAAAATTTTCTTTCTATCTAATACTTGGAATCGATAGCACACACAAAATTTGTTTCCAATTGGAAACAATTAAGGCGTGTCGCAGGATGTAGTCTGAACTTTAAACCCCCTGCGGCACGTCGTAGGCGGTTCCAATCGAAACCAAATTTTGTATTCCGAGTTTTAGATAAAATTGATAGTTTTCATAATAATAGATTAAAGAAAAACCACTGCAACACTCCTAAACCGTCTCCAATCGGGATACAAAATTTTCGTTATATTACTATCATTTAGGGGTTGGGCCTTTGGAAATCTTATGATAAAATTGTCTCCATACATATAAGGACCACCCTAATTTTGTATATAATATTTTTTATTTAACAGTGTAGATTGCTGATAGCCAAGAAACTATTACAAAATAAATGTTTATAATTTAATTCGACATGTTATCGGCTACAAGAGGAAACTTGAGTATCGAGAGAAATAAAAATTAACCCTGAAAACAAACAAAAAGTTGGAACGTGAGAGAACTAAATTTTAAGAACAAAGCTAAAAACGGAGCAAAAGCCTCACAAAGAGCAAAATCAAAGTAATAGCAACAGCAAAGACGAGTTAATTTTTATGTACAAGTCCTAAACCGAAACTACATAAACTAAATCGAAAGCTGAATTCGGAAGAAAACTAGAATCGATATTTGTTTTGAAGAGCGGAACTAAAACCAGAGCAAATCAAAAATCGAGCTAGTTACTAAAAATACGCCGAAATTTGAACGAAACCAATTGGAAAGAAGGCTTATTTTGAACCAGGAACATGAAAACTTAATACGTAAAACCGAATATGAAAAAAAGAAACGAAAATCGTAGTAAAAATTAACACGAAGCTAGTTTCAAATAGCACAACAACAACAGAAGAATAAAACGGAAACTAATTTTTGAGATCAAAACTTATATCTCAACAAAAGCGAAGACGAACGAAACCGAATTTCGGACGAATAGATATGTAGATCCGAAGCTAGCTTTTAAGGGCGAAAGGACAATCGAAACAAAAATTAACCTAATCCGTAAAAATTAAAACTTTAAATAGATTTGACATACGAAATGATAATCCTACACTCAAAGAAAAGAGTTTCCTTATTTCAAGGAAAAGTTTCCCTTATTTGGCTCCAAAAACATGGCTTCTTTAACCTAAAGACTTTTTTCCTCAATTTAGGGAAAAAAGTCTTTAAGTTAAGGAATATTTTACTCAGTTTAAGGAAGCCATGTATTTGGAACCAAAATAAGGAAACTATTTTCTAAGCGTATCAAAATCGAATATGAAACTATTTTAAATAAAGAAAAAAAAAAATTTTGAAGATCGAAACCAAACACTAAGTAAGCTCGAAAAACCCGGACTAGCTGTGAAGAACTAGTAATAAAACGACACTTATCTTGAATAACGAGACAAGAAGCGAGTCTTAAGAATTGAAGAGAAATCTGAAGAAATCCGCAACCGAAACTAATTTCGAAATTCGACCAAAACTGGCGAGTTATGTTTAACGGTACATTAGAGTATACATATGTACATACATTAGAAGAAAGGTACGAATTTATTCCTCGGATAAGTCCTCTCGAAATAGAATATATCGTCGCTCGCTTGCCAGAAGCATGAATATCGTATTCGAAGGTTTATTGCTCTCGAAAAATTTGGAATTTTAGTTTTTGACATAAATATATTTTTGCAAGTTATATTCGCATTATACTCTTTCCGCTGATATAGATTTTAGGTTAATATTACTTCGATTCCTGTTTTAAAATTTTCTAATTAATTTTTTAAAATTTTCGTTGTGCCAGAACCATGTTGCACATTCATGTTTTTGGCGCAACGAAAATGTTTAAAAATTTAATTTCTATATTCTATTTTATTTTCGTTGAGCCAGAAACACGAATGTGTAGCAAAATTTTTACGTATACGCCATGGTGTCTGTGGTTCAGTGCAATACATTCTTGTTTCTGGCTTAGCGAAAATTTTTAAAAAATTTTAAATTCTATTTTTAAACATTCTCGTCCCGCCAGAAACATGAATGTGTAGCACATTCGTTTTCTGGCACAACTTTCAGATATTAAACTACACATTCATGACAATGGCATGGCATATTTCCGAGGGTTCCTTGTACTTTGGAAACCCAGGATTTTCGTGAATTGTAGAGAAACGAGGGGTTAATCACGTGAGCCTATTAACTCAAATCTGGAAAATTTTCACATTCATGCCTCCGGCAAGCGAGCAACGATATGTTTTCTACGAGATGACGCTGGAGTTCCTATATTTTCAAAATAAGTGTTTGTAATCCGATTCTGCTCGTTTGTGGCACCATGGTTTGATGAGTCATCAAAACCTCTGTCACAAGAAAAACCCGTATGTATGATCCGTTTTTGTAACTTTCGCAGCCAAAAGTTGAGGAAAAGATCAAGAAGTGATGGAATAAGTAAGAAAATCGGAAGAAGTACATAGTAGTAGTGGGGCAGATTAAGATCTGCAGGATCTACTAGTTGTATACATATATAAAAATCACACAAGACACTCCTTTAATGTTATAACTCACATCTAATGTACATATTTCGTCACATTTTCTAAATTCATGGACACGCACTCAAGAATTTACTACATTTACATACATAAATGTTTACACCACATTTGCATATTTGTATACTTTTCAAACTATTCAAAGTGTCATACAACGCACCACAAAACTTCAAAGTAGCAAAAGACCAAAACTGCACATAAATTACAAACACAATCACAGATGTTTCACAAACACACACACAATCACGCCCAAGCACTTGCATTTACATGTTTCTTATTCTGTTTTCTTCATTTCCTTCTGTAAAAATAAAAAATATTACAAAAACTATCAAATAATAAAATACTTTGCATATTTTTCTCCTCTTCCCACGCACACCCGCACACTTGGACGCTGCAGTGTCAAGTAGCCGCTGCGATGGTGGTTGCATCTACGCCGTTCAGTTATACCTCCGTACAACAGTTTGATGGCGAACGTTCGATCATATGACGACAGCTAAGCAGCTGCAGCTCGTGTAGCGGTAGCAGCTGCTGTGGACGTAACGCATTACACCAACACCATCATCATCATCACACGCAATTGCATCCGCATCATCAACTACAACAACAGCACCAACAACTGCAACGTGATTGCACGCGTTGTCAAAGTTTTCATCGTCATCATCATAGGCAACGACGACGCAGCTCCATGTTGCGTGAAGATTTCATTTGTATGCCAGCAACGACAACAGCAAAAAGCGGCAATGATTGTGCCGCCGCGGGCCATGTGAAGAGTAAAAGCAGCGGTGTTAACACCAGTAAAAATAACAGTAGCACCACGAATGGTGGCGATGGCAGAAATACGTGTCATCACACAACCAAAGCAATTTTAAATTTCACACAGCCTGCAGCGGCTGCTTCCATGACGATGGCGCCGCCATCTTCAATGTCCGGCTCATTATTGACAATTGCTTCTGTGCCAACATCTTTGAAATTGAATACTGCAACAACGCCTTCGGGTAGAAATTCGTTAAGCGCTGATACAACACCATTAAATTCTGTGCATGCCACCACAACAACAACAACTGCGAATAATACGAAGCATTGCAGTTTTGCACTCACACCGCATATCATTCCGCCGTTGCCACCGCCAAGGCAACTATCATTTCTCACGCCCACCAATCGTTTTCAAACGCAAAGAAGCGATAGTAAAGCGGAAGCAAATGCTACAACAACTACGACGACGACAACTACTTCGAATAGTTTTGCATCACTAACACCTCCTGCCACATCATCGGCGCCTTCACTTATCGAAACCGTGGACGATTTAGCGTTGCTGCCACTCACGCCGCTATCGTCACTCACATCAAGTTTGCACTCAGAGCCTGATCAGCAGAGTAATTGCAAGCAAGTGCAAGCGGAGGCGGTGCGTGAATGTGATCTTAGTAATTTCACAGCATTTGATGACGTGGAACGAAATTTTAAGAATAGAACTCAAAGTGAAGTTCAAGAGCGCCTGTAGTTCGCAGTAGGTCGGCTTTCAGTATTTTCTTAAAATTAATTCTAGAGCAACATAGACAAATCAGAGCGCCCTGAGAGAATACAAGTACCTTTTATTTTTTTTTAGTTCGATTTATTTTATTTTATTTTATTTTATATATTTTTTTACAACAATGGAATTGTTGTTTGACGGCCTTTGTATTTAAATTACATTGTAATGATTTTTGTTTTTCCTCAAATTTCATTATTGCTGTTGGTTTTTTAATTTTTAATAATTTATATTAATAATTATAATTTTTTTGTTAGAATAGAAGAAAGGAAATATTTTTGGGTCACCATAACTTTCTAGATCGATTTCGGGAATTGTTAGTTCCACTCCTCAGTAGAATTTAGGCAACAAGATGCTGAGCAAGCGTCCAACATCGTATTATTTTTGTGAACATCACATTTTGGTAGGTCAAGTTTGACATTTGCTAATGCGTGCTCTAACTGCTACATACATATTTGTTTACAACAATGGAGTTTTTGTTTTTTCATCCATCTAGAAAATTATGACGTGTGAACCAAAAATATTAACTTTTTTCTATTCTAACAAAAAAAAAATTGTAATTATTATTAGGTTTGTTTACTGACCAAAAAAAGTTCAGAGCAGGTTAGAGCAGAGCAGAGCAGGGCAGCTGTCAAAATAGAAATAGAGCAACTTAGAGCAACTCAGAGCAGAAATGCCATGAAACACTTGAATCTCGATAGTTTCTTTTTATTTGGTTTTTTTGTTTTTTCGATTTTCTTGCAAGCTAATTTCTTTGAAGTTTTCAAAAATTTATTTTTTCCTGACTGACAATTGCTTCTCTGCTCTAACTTACTCCATAAAAAAAGCTAGAGCAGAAATTTGTGATCTGGATTACTCTAGTTTTGTTTTGAGCGTATTCATGAAACAAAAGATAGAGCAACCTAGAGCAAGAAAAGTGTTCGTTAAACACAATTTTGTGAAATATCTCAATCTGGCGTAAGCTAGAGCAGCCCAATAAACAAACCTATTATAAATAATTAAAAATTAAAAAAAAAAAACCAACAGCAAAGTTGACGAAAATCGATAAAAAAAATACGTATTTTCAGTACCGGGTTTTTAATACCAGGTACTCGCTATATGATTTAATATTTATATTTAAACAAACTACTATGTTTTCCCTTTAAAACGCTATATCGAATGTAGAGATATCTCTAATGGAAATATTTTTACAGCTAAAATAGGATAGGCCTAAAAATTTCGTTTTCCAAACTTTGAAACTTGACCAGTCCGAAACCAGTGGTTATAAAAAATAAATATGTGTCAATGTGTTCCCTCAAAATTTGAGCGAAATCCGAGACTAGTCAGCAACGATTTTTGCTAATATTAGACGTTTTCATATGGATTGACTCATTTTATTTCTTTTAATTTTTTTTTTAATTTTTTTTTTTTAAGGTTTTATTTTAGTTTTATTTTTTAAATTCAATTTTATATTTTTTGTATTTTATTTTTTTTATTTTATTTTATTAATTTAATTTTTTGTCTTATTTTTTTTATTTCATTTATCTTATTTGTTTTATTTCTTTGTTTTTTATTTATTTTTTTTATATCAGTTTAATTTATTTAATTAATTTTTTTATATATTTTTTCTTCTTATATTATTGACTCATTCCATTTCAAGACAACAGGTCCGCGCGAGACATGATTTTTGATTTCGATGAAATTTTAATATGTTGTTCTTTGGTCAAAATAAAGAAACACGTGTCTTTTTTTTCCTGAAAAATATTTTTTTTCGGATTTATCGGCCGTTGAAATCGTTAAAATGCAATGAACATTTTTTTCGCCCATATTTTCAACTCACAATAACTTTGTCAAAAATTAACCGATTCTCCTAATTATTTTTTTTAAATATTCGTTATTACTATTACTTTTATATAAATTTATAAAAAATTTTATATAGTTAAAAATTTTTATTTTTTTCAGTATTTAGTAAAAATTTATGACGTTTTTCAAAAATTAATATCTCAAAAAAGGTTATTTTTTTGTTTTGAAATTTTTTCTATATTGAGTCAACAGTTCATCGATAGTAAATGCAATTGCGAATTTTTAAAAATATAAATAATGTGAGGTATAGCATGAGAACACCATTTTTCATACAGCTTCCGATTTCATGACTAATGTAAATAGGGTAGGGTACTTCCAAAAAAATTACATAATGGTTTGTAAAAAAAAAATTATTTGTTAAATTTTCAGAATAAGTTAATAAAGATTGTAAGAAGCTAATAAATACATTTTTTCTAATTACCTTAAAGATGAGGGGCTTTTTATCCTTAAGTCCGTTGTCTCATCTAGCCAATAATTTTAAAAGCCACTTTAAATTATGTTACCCTTTGAACTTGAGGGCAGATAAAGTGCGCGATAGAATTAAAGCAAGCGCAGTGAGACAATTGTTAGAAAATCTGACAACCAAATTCACACAGATTATTACGCTCTATGCTTGGTCTCTAGAACAATGAAATTGTTGTTGCACTTGTGAGAGCGCTATGATCGCACTTAACAATCAATAAATGTCGTTGGTTATGCTCAGTCGCTCTCTTGTGAGCGATGGAGGAAAAACATGAAAATGAAATTACATTGGTGCGAGGACCGCTCTTTCATTAATACGCCCTCACTTTTCATTTCTGTCGGGCCCTGATTTAAAGTGCCCTTTCAATTTAAGTATAGAAGAGAAAATTGTCCCGAAATTAGTTACATAAGTGCACATTTCCTGAGAACATGTAGTACCTGTCACACCATAGTCATGTAGGTTCCACAGAAACAACCAGCCTCCTTTATTAAATGTTTTTAAAAGGCCGCCAGGGGACTTCTTCCTTCATCATATCCCTATAATTAAGTACCTGATACTATGTTCACACGTTTACAAACTGCCTATCCTGTTATTAATTTACAAATGAACAAACAGTTGTGGCATATTTATAAACGAATATTTACCACATTGATTAAAAGGTTTTGTCTTAAATTCTTTCTTCATTCGTCGAATTTGTTTAGGAATTTTCGAACACTGCTGTCTTTTTGCATCCAATCTCAAAATATAGACAAAAATCATTTTGACCAAGCCAAGCAAGTAATGAACAATAGCAGCCACTAAATAATGATTAAGTGCTCACTTAGCTACTTTCATTTATAAATACTTGACTTTATCAAAATCCGAAACACCCACTCAGAATAAATAACTTAATTAGCTTCCCACTTTTGTCTATAAACAGCATTAATTTCTAATTAAACAAATGCTTCGAAAACAAATATTTATTTAATTTTACGTGCGTATGTATGTATAGAAACAAGCGCAAGTATAACATAAATATTTGTAGACATACACATACAAATCATATCAACCATTGTGTTTTGGTTTAGAAATTTATTAAGTCCCCCATGGCGTATACGTAACATTTGTAAAGTAGGCAATTAGTTTCAATTAACTCAAATGAGGTGTAAACTAAGTAAACTGTATTCTCAAATATTTACTATGCAGCTGGCAAAAGTGAAGTGTCAATCATATATGTGTGTGTGTGTGTGCACACACATATATACATACATACTTGCATGTATAGATCAATTGTCTGTCATTTATTTTACTTTTTAATGGTATAAAACGCATGAATTAATTTTAATTTAATTACTAGTAAATGACACGGATAACAAATAATGTGGCTTAAAATTCAATTTCAAAGTAAATAAGTATTTATGTATATATGTATGTTTAACTAAACAGTTAAGTGCATTTGGTATATATTTAAGTGTGTAGTAATCCGAGTGTTTTTTTTTTGTATGTGTGCATGTGTGTAAAAAGAACAAATTGTTTCATCTATGTATACTATAAGCTTATTTGTATAAGTCACAAATCACTCTAGGCCATAAAACGAGATTTAAGTTAAGTCAATTTGCTTAATTTAATACGATTAGTTGTGGTAGTTAGTTGAGAAGTAAAAAGCCAAAAAGCTTAAATCCAAATGCTCAAAAAAATATTGAAAAAAATAATAATTTAAAAAAATGTTGCAGTCAATTTTCCATATAGTAAATAAGTTTAAAATAATAAAAAAAACAGAAATTAAATTATTTTTAAATACTAGTACAAATAAAATTATATAGAATCTAGTGAAAGTATTTTTTAAGCAATCAGCCTTACTATAATTTCATTTTGCAGAGCGAAACCGATTATTCAATTCCACTTCCCCTAACAGCAATGAAAAGAAATGAAAAAATGAAAAATAACGAGATAAACGAAACATTATAAAACCGTAAAACAAAAAGCTTAACTAAACGCATGCACAGCTCGCTCAAAGCATGAAAAATATATGTATCAGAGGAATTTATTCAAAATTGCAAAACATGTTAGCCATGTAAACTTTGTAAAGTCATAATGAAAAAGAGATAGTTACAGATTCTTAAAGAAAATTTATTGGACTGCAAAAAAGGTTGAACGACTTTTTTTTATAAAGTAACTCTTTCAAAACTTATTTAGTATTGAATTAAAAAAAATCATATTTCTGTCTTTATCTGGTGTTTTTCATCCAATTTTTTTACCAAATTTTGTTTATTAATTTCTACATGATTGATAATGATTATATGATCAATATTATAACCAAAAATAAACATTTCTCAAATACGTTCAAACATATTTTTGCTTAATATATACTTTTTCTGCGAAGATGTAGTTTTAGAGGCTTCAAAATGCGCAGCCAAAATAAATAAAAATGACGGATCTGTGAACTCAATTCATTAATTTTCATGTATATTGACGAGCTAAATTCAAATCTAAATATTTTTTGGGCCCAGTCTTGTGCATATTATTTACTTTTGAAGTCAGCATCGCCGTTATTGTACCCACACTATAACCCGGTTATCATGTCGAGTGAGAGTAACGCGGACAATGCTAGGCGTAATTTTTTGTGATCATTTAGACATTTTTTTTGAATTCTTTCGGGAACCATCAAAAAAAGCAGACTTGGCCATTTTTTATTGCCAGTCACTTGTAAACTATTTTCAGTTTTTTTAAGAAACTTAATCTCCTTGCTTAAACTGAACCAAAAAAGTTCATGTTTCCAAAGAAAAAGTACATGGATTTTAAGGATTGTTCATTAAAACCTTTCCAAAGAACTTTTTCATAGAAATTTAAGAATATTTCTTAGAATATAAGTACTTGTTCTTAAAATATGTAAACAAATCCTTACAAACCATGAAACATTCATAACAAAATTGTAAAATAATTTTCTTATGATCTATGATTTTTTCTTTTATTCTAAGAAACATCATCTTGAACTTCTATGAAACTTTTTTCTTAAAAAACATGTACGTTTTTGGTTCAGTGTTCTATTCATTACCTAAAAATTTCAAAAAAAAGTGATGTGAACACAACATACATACATATGTACATAAACACACAAAATTTTAGAATAAATGAAATTTACTCAAATAAAAGGGGAAGAAAATATGCCCTTACTCATTTAATAACGTAGCTCTAAGAATTACATTTAAGTTGAATAAAACCCCATACAAACATATGTACGTAAGCTTTAGCAAATAAATTCCAACATACATATGTAAGTAGATATTAAGTAGAGAAGATATAATCGCAAATTACATACCAACACAAGCACTCTGACATCTGAAATCAACATTAAATTGTATAAAAAGCCTAAGTTTAACTGCACTTAAGTAAGCAAATATTCGAGAATTCAAGTAAGATATGAAGACTGTTGTGCGTCGGTTTGAGTGTGAGTGCGAATAAAACAGTTAAAATTACGAGTATATCAGCCATATCTATCCACAAGTGGAACAACTCTCTCAACACCACACTGTATAATAATAATATGCAGATGCTAAAATATTCACTTAAAGTAGGGATGCTCACAGGCGCACGTCTGTTAAAACATGGGAAAACTCACTGTTACACATCACCATAAAAACTAAGAATTTATATAGTGAGCGCTATCATGAGGCGAAAAAGGCACCAAATCACACTCACCTTATGCTATGGGTACACACAAGGAGATTACCTCCAATAAATCTTCTTTAAACAGATCCAAATTTTACCCTGACACACACAAAATTGAAGATTAACAATCGGCGCACTAGATAGCTTTGGTTGTAGTACTTGCGGTTAAAAACTAGATATCGCTCTTTTTTGGTGATTCTAGTGTCCAGTAGCGGTAAACTCGTAATTTTGGTAGTTGTCCTTGCTAATTTTTTTTATTTATCGATGGCAGTAGCGGCCAAATCGTTATGATATCTGCTCAAATCTTCTTAATTTTTGGGAATTTATAATGAAGATTATGCTCAAGTTAACTCCCAAAAGCTGAGTTAATTCGGAATTTGCGCTAATGTATCAGCCGTATTACTTTATTCCATTTCGAAAAAGCTCCTGCAAGGTTAGGAATAGGGCATCAGCAGAGATATGCTCGTCAATCTGTGTGCTTTTAAAAGCTGCCCCCACGTGCTTGGCAATGGGCGACACTGATTTAGTATTTCATTTTACAGCTGTTTGCTATGCATATTTTTCACCCACAAGTGGAAGTGTGTTCTTTGTTTATTTTTGCCTTAAAACTGTGTGTTGTTGGCATTTCTAGGTACTTAGCAAATCTGAGCATGCATAATCTAATAAATCTAACTTAAGTCGTTGTCTTCACAGCTAAATTAATGCACATCCTGTGTAGCATATTTATAGGCGTTGGCTGTGGTTGGCAACTCAATTAAAACAAAAAGTTGCACCAAAGAAAGACACACCACACCAGCCATATGTACATACATACATATGTGGGCGAGTGAATGAGATTTTTATATGCATACACTTTTGAACTTTAATACAAATATTTATCGTCAACTTTTGAGGAAATGGAGCAAAACACATTCATTCACATCGGAGAGCATTCCGTTTCGAAAAATTTGAGGTGAAAGAAAATTGCATGCCACATTATCAACATTCGCCAGTGTTGCCGTTGGGGGCCCTAAAGGGTCAACTTGACCCTTTTTTAGAGCCAGGGCCCGACCCTACTTTTTCAAAAAAGTACCATATTTGACCCTTTTTTAAAATTCGTGACCCCTTTGACCCTTTTTCACTTTCAAAATGTAATGAAGTGCATGTGTATCGTTTTCTGTTAAAAAACCAAAAAATCTCCCAGATTTCCATATGTCATGGCTGTTGCCAGCAGTATCATTTGACAATTCCGACATATTGGGGTAGTTCAAATAAAAAAAATTTTATCTTTTTCCTGCTGGGACCCTTTTTTGGAACCCTTTTTGAAATTTTTTAGCGGCAACACTGACATTCGCTAATGTTGGGTAAACGAGTTTAAGATCGGTTGTAATTGAACATTATATGAACAGTTATGAGCAACTACGTTGGAGTTATTTCTTCCTTGGTATAAGCAAATCCTATTGAGAATTTGTTTGCCAATACAAAAGAGAGATCTGAATGAGTTTATCTTGTTAAAAATTTGTTCACCAATAATGTTTTCTTTCGATTTTGTCGCATAATCTTTTTTGACAACAGTAAAAAGTTTCCAATATATTTTTCCAAATATAAAATAAAAAACAAATAGGTGGCAACCTTGTCAGCCGCATCAAGTGGAATACAAAATCTTAGGATGAAGCACCCTAAAATACTCTTTATTTGATACTTACGTTGGCATATCTTGCTCAATATTTAAGAAAAAGTGAGATAGGTGGCAACCCTGTAAAGCGGCTGAAGTAAAAACACCCAAGTAAAATGTCTCACAAAGAAGAATTATATACAGCAGGTTTCCGAGGAAGTGGTCGATATATGTACGAAGAAATAAATAAAGTGCAGTTAGGTGGCAACCTTCGGTGGCAACTCTACTTGAAAATGCCTTAGTTGGTAGGCCGCCGAAAATAACTTTTATTAGGAACGTAAATTGGTATATCTTGCTGAATATTAAAAAAAGTAATAATTGGCAACCCTGTAAATCGCCCAAAAGATAACACCGTGATGGAAAGCATACTATCTCTATGCCAAATTTTACTTGACATCAAATGCTTGCGCCTGGCGACTTCTTTTACATTCTAAACTCCTTATTAGTAAGGCCCAAAGTGCTTATGTATGTACTTACAAAGTACTTAATGCTCAATGCCAAAGTACTAATAAGCTACTTACACCTGATACTTATCATTGCTCAGTTTGATTAATTTTGGAAATAATAAAAAATTAAGTCGCCTAACTACTTACTAACCATTTTTGAAATCGCTTACTTAAGTGTGTAACTTACACAGTGTAAATATGTAAATACTTGCGTAGGATCAACTAAATTGCTAAGCATAGATACATATACATATGTACATCTGAATTTAGTAAATCAAGTTGTAGTAGCTGTCAAGTTAATAAGAATAAGATGAATGTGTGTATGTTTGTGTTTATGTAAAATATATGGGTTAATACGTGTATATGTAAGTAACATCACTTAAGTCGAAATCTAGTAAATTCCAAGAAAAACGAAACAAAAAAAAAGTTATAGAAAAAAATTATAAACTGTATAATAGAATCGCAGCAGACCAACTGACTTAAATTGAGTTACTTAAAAAATACTCTCTCCAGTGCAAATAAACTGAATTTATATTTGTAAAAAAATAAAATAAATTAAAGCCTGTCTTATTATTTTTTTGGATGTAAAGGTGAGTCCAAAATAAAAATGATTTTATTGTATAAAAAAAATTTTGATTTTAGGGTAAGAATATCTGAAACGGATCACTTAAAATTATAAAAATTCAATTTTAATCAATACTGGTATTTTCGAGTAGCTACTGGCAATACAAACACATGTCTATCCTTACTCTTTTTTTTTAATGTTTATCCTGTTTAATCGCCAACTGAAATTTTTTTGTCCTTTTTGTTTCAAAATTGAATAACTCGGGATATACTGAACCGATTTTGATAATTGAAAGACCAATTTCTTCGTCTTTAAAAACCCTACCAGACTACATTTTTTATTTTAAAAAAATTTTATTTTGATTGTATATATTTTTAAACTTTTTGCGAAAACCGTGCAAAAAAAATGAGGCAATGAATCTTTTTGCACACAAAAGAAGCAAGATATGTAAAAATATGTTCGCTAAGATATTCCGTTGAGAAAAAAAATGGCCCGGCCCTATGAACGCCAGATATTTTAATTTGAACACCTCTTCCTCTAAATAAAAAAAAAAAATATATCATTTTTTGAATTAATTTATTGAACAAGATTTAGAGTAGTGAAACACTTAACAGTGAACTCAACACCTAGGAATGTGTTTTGGGGTATTTGAGGTTAAGTTAGATTTAATCTCTCACTGAAACTTACTTACCTCATACACACTTTTTAAATGAAAAGTAGCTTGGTATTTTGTTGTACCATTGATGTTATAAATTTAATATTATTAAGGTTTCTCAATCTATTCAGTCGTGATATAAAAAATGCCGTTCTCGAGGGTGTGCTGCAATCCGTTAAAAAAAATCAGTCATTACGTGTACAAAAACCTTAAGTTAGTGAATGAAAATTGGAGTAGTGTATACCATAGTTTAACCGGTAAATATTTGTGCGACTCGTGCCGGCGATCAATTTTAAAAACTTACCGAAATAACGATTGCGCAACAAGTGAATCTACAGTAAACAGTGAAACCCCAAATCAAACCGAAGTGCAAAAGCCGTGTTTAAAAAATAAGCAAAGACGTTGTAGAAAAAAAGCGTATGAGGTGGAACAAACTTATTTCGTGGACGAAGTAAAAGTGGCTCTGTGTAAAGCTGCGACAAAAGCGGACAAATATAAAGTTTTAACAACCCTACCGTTAGATTGGAGTGTACGCAAAATTCAAAAAGTGTTTAATGTTTCTTGGCGAACAGCTTATCAAAGCAAAAAAATCAAAATTTCGTGTGGATATGGAGAAACGCGTAAAAAAAGGGGTGGACGACCGTTGTCTAGGGACACTGTCGAAAAAGTTAAAGAATTTTATACAAATGACCAACATAGCCGCGTTATGCCGGGACGGAAAGACTACATAAGTGTAAAATATAACAATACTCGTGAGCAGGTGCAGAAGCGGCTACTATTATGTAACATAAAGGAACTGCACAAGAAGTTCATATTAAAATACCCAACAGTTAAAATAAGTCCCTCTGCTTTTACTAAACTTCGACCCCGCTGTTGTATCCCGGTAGGATCGAAAGGCACACACAACGTATGCGTTTGTGATAACCCATCGTCCTTTTGCTTTTTATTGGAATACCCAGAATGTCCTGGTGTCAAAGAAATTACAAATAAATTAAATAATATTTTTATGGAACACAAAATTGAAGAAATAACTTTTAACTCGTGGACAAAAACGGACCGGTAAGCATATCACAACAAATATCACCTTACACTTATACTAGATATAGTGATTACACTATTATTAAATTCACTATGCCAAGGAAGACATTAATTTGTATCTCACTTTGATTTACTTACAGGGGTGATTTATCAAAGTGCATTCAATCTCCAATCCAATTTATAAACGATATAAAAAAGGAGCTCCCAGTACTTGTAGAGCACGACTATATCGCAAAGTCACAGGCCGCGTTCTTTCAAAAAAAAAAGGAATCGCTAAAAGAGGGAGAGTTCGTTGTTTGTCTTGACTTTGCCGAAAATTATAGTTTTGTAATTCAAGACTCGGTTCAGGCAAACCATTGGTTAAATAAACAGGCAACACTGCATCCATATGTGATATATTATAGGGAGAATGGCAAAACCCAGCATCATAGTTTTGTTATAATATCTGAATGCAATAAGCACGATTCTGTGGCTGTTAGCATTTTTAATCAAAAAATGATTCGTTTTTTAGCAGACATACACAGCATAGAGCATATAAAAAAGCTTATTTTTTTCTCGGATGGGTCAGCAGCTCAATACAAAAACAAATCAAATTTCATAAATATGGTATGTGTGCAGAGAGATACCGGTATACGCATGCATTGGAATTTCTTCGCGACAGCACATGGTAAGGGAGCTTGCGACGGAATAGGAGGGACGGTGAAAAGAAATGCTTACCGTGCAAGTTTGCAACGACCAGACCATTCGCAAATAACCACGGCACTCGATTTATTCGAATGGGCCCAGCAATTTTTTAAAAATGTACGTTTCGACTTTTGCACGCTAGCTGAATACGAAATTGAAGCTGATCGGTTGAAAGCTAGATTTTCGAATGCTCTTTCGATTCCAAAAACAAGAAAATATCACTCGTTCGAATCAGCAGATGACGTTAAATATATTACATGCAAACTCATTTCTAGCTCGGAAAACAGTATATTATGCAGGATCGAGAAATAATTGTGATTGTCGCTAATATCCACACTAGTTCATAAGCTTTTTATAAAATACCACACACTTTCAACTTAAAATACCCCAAAACACATTCCTAGGTGTTGAGTTCACTGTTAAGTGTTTCACTACTCTAAATCTTGTTCAATAAATTAATTCAAAAAATGATATATTTTTTTTTTATTTAGAGGAAGAGGTGTTCAAATTAAAATATCTGGTGTTCATAGGGCCGGGCCATTTTTTTTCTCAACGGAATATCTTAGCGAACATATTTTTACATATGTTGCTTCTTTTGTGTGCAAAAAGATTCATTGCCTCATTTTTTTTTGCACGGTTTTCACAAAAAGTTTAAAAATATATACAATCAAAATAAAATTTTTTTAAAATAAAAAATGTAGTCTGGTAGGGTTTTTAAAGACGAAGAAATTGGTCTTTCAATTATCAAAATCGGTTCAGTATATCCCGAGTTATTCAATTTTGAAACAAAAAGGACAAAAAATTTCAGTTGGCGATTAAACAGGATAAACATTAAAAAAAAAAAAGTAAGGATAGACATGTGTTTGTATTGCCAGTAGCTACTCGAAAATACCAGTATTGATTAAAATTTAATTTTTATAATTTTAAGTGATCCGTTTCAGATATTCTTACCCTTTAACGTTTCTCTCTAAAAAAAATCTATATTAAAAGATGGCGATCACTGTAACGTTTTCTAAGTCTCAGAAGGTATCTCTTATTTACCAGAAAATGGTATTTCCCCAATAAATAGTAGCAACCGAATTTTAAGTAGTTGGCAAAATACAAAATTCAAAATCACCCGTTTCGGTCAGGGTATTCAAGAACGTGTTCGAAACTTGCATTCCGATCATCGTGATGGAAACTCTTTCGCAAAATAGGAACTACTTGTAGATTTGGTCCCAATTCTGGATCTCTTATTTTTGACACCATTTCGAGATCACAATGCAATCGCTTTTAAGAGCATTCTGGGGCCATTTCTTATTATTTTGAGACCATTTCCAGGTCTTTTGGGGGTTATTTCCGAAGTGTTTCGAGATCAGTCCAGAACCATTGCGATAACAGTTACTGATATTTCGAAACAATTTCGTGATTAGCTGGCAACCTTTTTAAGATTATTTAAGAACTTTTCGGAATCGTTTTCTCATTAGTTTGGAGGATTATTTTCACACCGATGGTACGGGTGCGGAAAAAGTGTGCAATACCGAATCGATAAGATGTTCCATTAAAGCATTTGCCACAAATGGAACGAAAGCTAGATTTATTAAAGTCACTGGAATTCAAACAAAATCATAGTTTCCGGAAAAGTTCAGTTTCGTGGGACTATATATGTATAATCAAATACCAGGATTTCAAGGTTTTCGGGATTCTGAAAGCCCGAGACTTGAATAAGTATAATCCCACTGTTTTCAAAAATTTGTTGGGAACTACTCTTCCCAAAAATTATTCTTTCGAAGAATATAAAAAAGTCATTACCATTTTTAAAGAAAATTCTTCGGTATAGAAATCACTGGTTCAAAGAAAAGTCACTGTAAATAAAAAGTCACGTAAAGTAAAAAAATCACTGGTTCCAAGGTCATCAATTTGAAGCTGGTAAATTAAATCCACCAGTCTATTCTAGAAAGACTGGTTTAAAGAAAAATCGCTCGAAATGAAAAATCACTGGTCAGAAGAAGTCACTGGAAATATAAAATCACCAGTTCCAAAGTCAATGGTTTAAGGCATAATTAGTTATCGTTAACGCTAACGCCATACCCATAACGCTAATCAGCTGTTCCAACCAAACTTTTGGAAATCAGTGTTATACTTGCCATAACATAACGCTAACGCGTTTACATTGATTTCCAAAGGGTGGTTGGAACAGCTGATTAGCGTTATGGGTATGGCGTTAGCGATAAGGGTAACTAATTCTGCCTTTAAGTATAAAGCCACTGGCTCAAGTAGTTAAAATGTATTGAAAAAGTAACTTCTTACAAAAGAATCAGTGGTTAATTGAATCTGATATCCATAACCGATTATAGAAAAGTTGCTGGTAACAAAATCACGGGTTCGAATACAAATCGTTAGTTCCAGGGAAAAAAAATTTTCCAAGGGTCTTGAGATCCACAACACATCTCTCAATAAAATAAGTAACTATCGAGTGCCGAGAATAGATCGATGGTATGAGTTAAATTATTACTTCTACGCAGTCGAGTACTTTCATTATGGTTTCAACACTAAGTAGTCACGAATCGCATCGCTCTGTCACTAGCCGCACTACGTTAATGATTTGCCTTAGGCGTTTTGATGTCCCACATTTTTGTTTGGATAAATAATAACTACTATCCTCATAAATAATATCTCAATATTTTAACCTAAATTGTTGTTTTAAGTTATATATTTATATACATACATACATACGTACGTGCAAAAATATCTGTACTATAAACATAATTATCGTTGAGTTTTGTGAATACCCTTTTTTTAATTTACGTTTCTATTTGCTCGTATTTATATCTTTTCATATCGTAATTAGCTCATTTTAATTGCCTCTGCCGCAGGTGCAATCTCTCGTTCTCTATTTAAAGGTCTCCGCAAGTTTGAGGAAGGATGTGAATACAAGAGTTTTTAAGTTTTGTTTATATTCAGCCAGAGGGAATTTCGCCTTTTGTTGATCATATTTCAAAGCTAATTTGTTTGATAAAGAGGTTACGTATCTAATTATCCTAAAACGTGCCAAAGCCAAACAAATTTATTTTAATAATTTTAAATAAATTCAACACGATTAAGGTGGCAAAAATGAATTATGTATAACGCACATTATTAGAAAGAATTGCAAGAATAATTCTTTGAAAATAAATTACAGTTTTTACTATTAAAATTGTAAATAAAATCAGATAGGGATGGTATTAGCAAAAAAAATATTAAGAGCGACTCATTTCGGGTAACATTATCCGAAAGAATTTAACTATATGTACATATAATGGCGACCTGTTTGTCGACAATATAATTTAGCAATCACTTAGCTGTAGTCGAAATTTATAAGTTAGGGGTTTCCAGTATTCTGAGCACACTTCGGGTCCCGCAAGAGCTCCGCAGATAGCCTGCAATCTTACCTGGGCCAAACGGATCGCGCCACGCTGTAGGAGAAAGCACCCAAGGCTTACAAAGTTGACTAGTGACCCATTTATTTAACAGCAGTATGCATGTAAGCAGGAGAACTTCAAATTCTCGGTAGCCCGCCATGCCCGGTTTACAAGTAAAAATGAAGGAAAGTGGGATTCCGCCTTTATTTTTTTAAGTAAACCGAGAAAGTCATGGGCCTGGCAAGTAACCAGTTCGATAAAGAAATTGGCGAGACAGTGGTCAGGGGGTCCGGATAATATTTTTGATTTCTGGTCAAATTAGACATTTGAAATAACAAAAATTGCGACAGAGCCAAATTTTTGTAGAGAAAGAAAACTTCAAAAGTCCCCATTAATATCATGTGTGGTAAAAAAGTAATTTGGGGTCAAAGGTGAACATTTAGGGGTTTAAGAATTTTTCTCTTAAACGGTAATTTTTTCGAAAAATTATCTTCGAATAAAAATCGTTCTAGCATTTTTCTAAATTACTAGCTGACCCGGCAGACGTTGTATATCCATCCGGATCCCTATTTCTATATATGTACATATGGGGTAAAATTCCTCAAGCGGATCACCTAAAAATGCGATTTGAATAAAATTTTATGAAAAAAAATATCAAATGCCTGTAATTATTTCAATACTTGAGATAATTGTACATGGCTTACCATTTTGGAAGCTTCAACTTTAAGAGTATGTAAAAATATTTTGAAAAAAATTTCAAAAATTTAAAGAAAATTGACTTTGAAAAAAATGTCATTTTTCCCCATACAAAATGTATGGGAAAGGGCGAAAAAAATAGCCACCCCTAAGGGTTAAGTTAGAGCGCTAATTTTTTGCAAGGCTTATTTTCTCATCAATACCTAAAGTTTCAGGGGGTAAGACCGAAAAAAACCAATTTCTGACGAAGTGTGACATGGGGGGAGTAGCACTTACGTGATGTCACGTTATTTTTTATAAGAGGTAAAACACCATACTGCGAATACTGCCGACTGAGGACAGTTATGGACCCACGGCCAGTCCAGCTGTCTTGGGTCACAAACATAGGTAAGTAGGTGTAAAGCGGATTGGAACCACGGCCCCTCCAACCGACTGGTCCAAGAGACCTGATCAATAACGGCGAATACTGCACACCGAGAACAGTATTGGACCCACGGCCCGTCCAACTGTCTCGGCTCACAACAACAGCCGGTTTAAGATTGCGTGTTTCATTTGAAACGTGGGTGAGTAGACTTCAAGCGGTTTGGGACCACAGCCCTTCCAACCGCCAGGCCAAGGTGACCTTATCAACAACGACGAATACTGCCTACTGAGGACAGTTTTGGACCCACAGCCCGTCCAACTGTCTTGGCTCAATGCGTAAGGGTTTAATTGGGTGAGCAAGTGTATGTCTTTGATAGTAAACATGTAACATGTGATTGTAAACATGCGTCATTGTCATAGAGGCGGATTGGAACCACGGCCTTTCCATCTTCCTATCGTCGAAGACGCTCAACTGGTAATTGTAAGTGTGAAAAAATCAGGGCCAAGCTACCAAAAATTGCGTGACGTCATATATGCACGACCCCTAAACAGATTTTGGTAGATAACTCCTGTAATTATATAGGTAGGAAAGTGAAATTACGTAACAATCGCTCTTTTAGAATGTGGAATGTCGATGTTAAAAATCAATGAGATTGGACCAATATAACACATCGCCCCCATATAATCGATAGTTCCGATAATTTCGGTATGAGCTAAAGTTAAATTGAAACAGGCTGTACTGGTTATCGAACAGTGAAAATCGTGACACTTATTCATGAAAGGTATATAGCCTTCGGCACAGCCGAAGACCGCTATCCTTACTTGTTTTTATTTGAATCACCCTAATATATATATATAAGTGCACTTGGCCTAAGTGTGCACTAAGCCATTAATATCTTTAAAAGTTATATATCTTTAAGTAATATAAAAACAGACACTGATAAAAAATGCATTTTTACTCTGCTTCTGCCAGCAGTCGCTGAAAAGAATAATTTTTGGATTAGAGTATCTTCATGAAGTCGCATGGCATGGTTTGGCGAACAGAGTCAATGCATTTTTATTCTCCAAACTACGACTGTATATGCTCTATATCTTCTAGAATAGAATTTCTTTAGTTTTCGACCCAACGTTAATCTAAAAAATACCCGGATAATATGGCCTAACTTTTACACTTAATCCGCATAACCGACATTTTATACGCCAGTTAATTACGAATCAGCCGCTTAGTAGAATCAGCATGCCATCTGTCCAACCTATGAGTCCAGCTGTTCCTTCGTTAAATGTAGACAAATAATTTGTTCTCCATTTAACTTATTTATGTCCCATACAATTTCATTTTGTAGTCTCAAGAAACTTTGTCGTACTTAATGACTGCATTCTGCTACAAAATAAAAGTGCAAAATGAGTCAAATGAAATTAGTTGGAAACTCGAGAACAAGAACTCAACAACAAATGTGCCAAGCTCGGTTCACGAAGGAAACAAATTGCAAGTTAAAAAAACAACAGAAAAACCAGAAAAGTAAAAGTTAGTCTTTGAAATAAATTTTAAATCAGCTACATTAACCACAGGGGAATAGGGGACTGTTAAATATTTTTACCGATTTTTGAGTATTTTTTTTTTCTTTAAGAATTTCTTTTCCTACAAAGTCTTCATTGGAGTAGCCATATAAACAGATGGTTCTAACTTTATACTTTTTTAGTTTTATAAGCTTCCCAGTATTCTACAAGAAAATAAGAGATTGTTCCCCATTAAACGAAATCTAAATTTTCATCACATATTTTTCTTTAATATTTCCTTCAATAATTTGTACACTCGGCAGTCTGTGCCCTTGTTAATTTGGTTCTGGCTACACCCATGCTTTCATGTACAATAACTGTGCACCTAAAGACCTTTCAAACTTTGTGAGCAACATTTCTGACATTTTTATGTAGAACAACAATAATTTGAGAGATATTAAAGCTTTTACATAAATTAGTTATGAAAAGTTTTGATTCAAGGGATTAACTGAGATATGCTTTGCAGGAATGTTACAGAGGTTGGGCTCCGATTTAGAGAATTGGGAACATCCAAAATGGTTTTAAAGCTTATATCTCATGAAGTGCATAGGTTAACGGCATGTTTTCATTTCAATATATAGTCCGGTCAAAATCTTATCTATTATCTATTATATATAAATGCGCAAACATAACAGCTGTCTCCCTTTTTTGCAATAACCACAATTCTAAGGTATATAAAATTTGGTATGTATCGATATGTCACGCCGAGCACGGTGTGCGACAACAAACCAAAAATTTTAAAAAATTAATTATAATATTATTTGAAAATCACACCACTACAAGTGCTATACACGCATTCGCTGTTATGGGTGTATGTAGGTATGACCACTTGCATTGTTGTGTTTGCATTCATTGCAGTAGGGTGAGTTGTTTTGTTGGCAGAAATAAGATAACATGAGCCAGCGCGTCAACTTTATTGAGCTTAGGTACAAACAGTGTTTACAAAAACAAAATCTGTGCGTGGGGATTCAGAGAAGCAAATGCTTTTGATAAAAAGCACAAATAAGCTAGATCATGCACAAGGTCCTTCGTGGCTACACTTAGTGAAATAAAATAAGATGGAAAATTGATAAAATAAAAAAAAAAAAATAAAATCAGAAATAGAAAAGTGGTTGAAAGTAAAAAAATAAAATTTGTTGGAAATGAAAGGAAAGGAAATAATATAAAATAAATAAAAATGAATCAAAATGAAATAAATAAAATTATTAAATTAAGAAAATAATAGGAAAGGAAAGGGACGGATAAAAGGAAAATAAAGGTAAGTTAAAGTAAGGAACCGAAAATATGACAGAAAAATCAAAGGGAAAGGAAAGGAATGGAAAAGAAAAAATGAAGGGAAGAAACGAAATGTAATGTAGGTAAAGCAGTGGAAAAGAGAAGCAAAAGGAGAAAGACAAAGAAAGGAAAGAAGAAAAAAAGAAGGGAAAGAAAATGTAGCGAGGAAGAAGGTATGGAAAATAAATGAAAATAAAAAGAAAGAAAAATAAAGGAAAGAAAGGTAATGAAAAGCTAAAAAAATAAGTTAAGGAAATGAATGAAGGAAAAAGAAAAGCAAAGGAGTTGTGGAAAGGAACAAAAGAAAATAAGGAAACGGTAGGAAAGGAAAGGTAAGAAAAGGAAAGGTAAGGAAACGAAATGACAGGAAGGGAAATTTAAGAAAAAAAGTGAAAGAAAATAAAGGTAAGAAAAAAATAAAAGAAAATAAATGAAATGAAAAAAAATTAATAAAATGAAAGGAAACTAAAGCAACGGAAACGAAAGGAAAGGTAAGAAAAACAAATAAAAGGAAAAAAGGAATGTAATGGAAATGGAAACCCAAATGGAAATGGAAAGAAGGATCAGGTAAGAATATAAAAGAAACGAAAAGAAAGAAAAATAAAAGAAAAGAACAGAGAAGAACAGAAAAGAAAGAAAGAAAGAAGGGAAATAAAACGAAATGAAAGAAGAGAAAAGGAAAGAAAAGGAAAGATGAGAAAAGGAAAGAAAAGGAAAAGAACGGAGAAGATAAAGAAAGGAAATAAAAGGGAAGAGAAGGAAAGAAAAGCAAAAGAAATAAATTCAGATGAAAGGAGAGGAAATAAAAGCAAATGAATGCTAAGGAAAGGAACGGAAAGAAATACGTATGAAGACGACCTAAGAAGAATAAATAATTATCAACATTGAAACTATATTACTGAATGGTGTAAAGAGGGAGGAAAAGGCAAAATGAATAGGAATGTATAGAAACCAAAAATATACAAAATATGGAAAAGAAAGGAAAATTTAAGAAATAGCAAAAAGGTAGGAAAATAAAATAAGGTTTTGTGGTTGAATTTCAACCACTGGGCGAACTCTAGTAACTTTAAACGAGCAAAACTTGTACATTTGTTTATCCGGTACTATCTCGGGAACCGGTTGACCGATTTGGATGAAATTTTTCATATAGATAGTATGCCTGATTTTACGAATATCCACTTCGGGATTGCCACTTAGGCGGTTTACAGGGTTGCCACCTATCCCAATTTTCTTAAATTATGTCAATATGGGTATTTTCGGCGACATGCCAACTAAAATATTTTCAAGTAGGGTTGCCACCTTACTGCATTATATTTGTACACCCGGTACTATCTAGAGAACCGCTTGACCGATTGAAATGAAATTTGGCATAGAGATAGTATTATGGATTCTAAGACTATCCACTTGGGGGTTGTCACTTGAAGGGTTTACAGGGTTACCACCTATCTCAATTTTTTTATTTATGGAGCAAGATATGTTAATATGAGTATCAAATGGTATTTTCGCCGATATACCAACTAAAATATTTTCAAGTAGGGTTGCCGCCCAGGGTTAACATTTTACCGTATTGTATTTGTATATTTTGGGGATATTTGGGATCATTTAGGGGTCAATTTGGGATAATTGTGGGGCTATTTTCAGATCATTCTGGTTTTAATTTAGGATTATTTTGGGACCAGTTTCGGATCATTTTGGTCACAATTTGTATTATATTAGAATTATTTTGGGGTCATTTAGGGGTCACTTGGAGATAATTGTGGAGCTATTTTGAGATCATTTTGAGTTAAATTTTGGATGTTTTTTGGAAAATTTTGGGGTCATCTTCGGATCATTTTAGGATCATTTTGTGTAAGTAAAGTTAGAGCTGAATTGATAGCACTGAGCAAGCTCGGTCACCTAGGTACTAAACATTTTAAATAACAAAAATTCCGACATAGCCAATTTTTTGTAGAGAGCTTAGGTTCGCTGTCAGAAAGTAAGTTTCATCACTATCGATCCCATGTGTGGTAAAAAAGTTTTCGGGGTCAAATGTCAACACTTTAGGTTTTCCGTTTTTTTTAGAAAACGGTTAGTTTGTTTCGAAAAATCTCCTCAGTTGTGGACCTGAAAATTCACTACAAAGATTTTCCTAGCACTTTTTCTAAGATGCTCCAGTTATGAGATATCGCGTTTGTAAAATTAGCTTTATAAATTACTAATTTACCCGGCAGACGTTGCCTGCCAAATTTTTATACCCAGCGTACTAGTACTAGTACAAGGGTATATTAATTTTGTTCACATAACGGTAGTTTGTAACGGCACAAAATAATCGAGATAGATATAGAGTTCCATATAGGAAAGTTCTTAGCCTAAAAAGAGGAGTTCAATAAGCCATGTCCGTCCGTCCGTCTGTCTGTGTACACGATAACTTGAGTAAAAATTGAGATATTTGCATGAAATTTTGTATACAGGTTACTTTCTGGCCAGGGTAGGTCGATATTGAAAATGGGCGAAATCGGATGATAACCACGCCCCTTTTTTCGATATCGAAAATTTCGAAAATCACACAAATTGACATATCTCGGCAGCTGAAAAGGCTAAAATGATATAATTTTATAGGTAAATCCCCCTGGTTATTCTCTTATGATTTTTCCATAAATTTTTTGGAGTGGGCGTGGCACCGCCCACTTTTAAGGGAGGCATTTTTGAAAATTTGACTACGCAAAAATTTCGAAAATCACATAAATTGACATAATTCGGTAACGGAAATGGCTAAAATGATATAGTTTGATAGGATGAACCCCCTTGTCATTCTATTATGATTTTCTGATAAATTTTTAAAAGTAGGCGTGGCATCGCCCACTTTTCAGGGAGGCATATTTGAAAATTTCACGGGTCATATCATTTAAACTGATTACGGTAGAACGATGAAATTGGTACAAGCATACCTGATGTAATTGGACGAAATCGCTTCACGACCACGCCCACTTTCGATATGGAAAATTTCGAAAATCACATAAATTGACATAATTCGGTAAGGTAAATAGCGAAGATAGTAAAAATTTTAGGTAAATCCTCCTAGGGCCTATATCATAGTTATCCCGTTCTGAAAATTGCCGCTGGGTATGTAATGTTCGGTTCACCCGAACTTAGACTTCCTTACTTGTTTTTTATTTTATTTTCTTTTTTCTCTAGGTTTGCACTAGTACAAAATTAAACTTTCCACTCAAAATAGTTAAAATGTGAACCCCACAAAATATTTTCTGGATACGCGCTTGGTTAACGGCATTAAATATTGAACTTTTTTGAAAATTTTGTGGACTTTTCACCAGTCGAATCATTTTTATCAAATTATTATTTTTTGAGTTTTTTGCGAGAACAAGTTTAAAAAATGCTACAAACAATAAGAAATATTATGGTTGCAATCTCGATCTTGTTGAAGGATCTTGTCAAACCGCTTTGTATTTTATTCTTAGAAACTTTTCCTCCCCTTCGATTGGGACTCGATCCAGGGTGATTAGGGCTTAACCATAACACCAAACACTGCGTAGTATGTCTGAAAACATTCTGTTTCTATTTAAGTATGGCTAGGATTTTTTGTTATACCATTAGGTACAATCGTTTAGGCGTTTTTTCCAAGTGTCCCGGCTTTGGTATAATTTACATAGTTGTTGTTATTATTAGTTTTTATACTATGAAATCACGCTATATAGTTAGCTTCAATAATATTATTTATGAATATTTTGATTTATAGTAAATATTAAATGTGACTGCAAAAAAAAGTATTGAGAAAAAAAACCAAAGCTGCAATAAACCAACTCGAATCTCTAACACATGCTATCTTTTATTAACTATTGTCTAATATCGAATATTATAGAGATGTGCTCGCGATCGTAAAAAATATTATTGCTCGTAACTTTTATAACAGGTGCGACAAATTGAAGCACATATACGTAAAAAAATACTGAACGAATTTGAATCCATGAACTACTTTCTTGGTTGGAGCGGTTGAGGGCAGCCATTGATATGTATAGAGCTTTCCTGGGCTGAAGTTACCGACTTTAGGTATAGACCAATTTCATTTGCTCCTTAGTTTTTAATTGCGCAGTGAAAACTAAATAGAAAATAACAATTTTCCGTCATGCGACAGAATCGGGCTGTTAAACTCAAGAAAAATACCAAATCGTATCTAAACTCTTAAACTGCAATAAATTTAAAAATACCGTAGAGAACAACCTTCAATATGTTTGTATAAGTAGTGAGGCATGCTGCTGCACATATTTCCGTAATTTGAAACAATTTTAAAATTCGTATAAATAGCTCGAGCCCCATTGCACGACCAAACACTTCAAATTCGTTTCGTGTGTGTTCATAGAAAACACGCATTATTTAAAGCTCGTTAAACACATGATAGTGGCGCTGATGCTGTTAACTGCTGAGCTGTAGAAAATCCTGCCGGTTGGTGCTCAAACTAAGGCATACAAATGTATGAGTGTATATTAGTGTGAATCAAAAAAGTTGTCTAGGTCTTAACCCCTTGATAGTTGGTAATTGATAAGCAAACAAGCCAAAAAAGGAGCTGTAACTTTTTTCTTTCCCATACATTTTGCATAAACGAAAAATTTCAAAGTGAGTTTTCAAAAGTTTTTGTTTGCATTTTTTTCCTAAAAACTTTTACATACTCTTTAAGTTGAAGGTTTTAACTTTGACGCGTGTCGATTATTTATTCATTTCAAAGTATAACTTTTTAAAATAAAAAAACCTGTGGCGATTATCTTAAATTAAACTAATACCAGAAATTTGAAAATAACTAAATGTTGCACTTTTTTTATGATAATCGCAAATATCATTTAATTTTTGGAGGGTCAAAGCTTCAATTCCAAGAATAGGTAAAGTAGCTTTTCTTTTTAAATACAAAATTCACTTCAGTCAAAAAATTAGCGCCCTCTAAGGGTTAATTTACGCCCATTTTTTAGTTAGCGCTTTATTGCAAGGCTTATTTTCATATCAATTACTAACTTTTGAGCGGGTGAGACCTAAACAAAAGTAACTTTTTATTTGCACCACCCTAATGTAGATATATATATTTCATCGTAACGATAGGACATAGCACGAAGTTACATCACACATTCAATTATATAGATAGGAATTCAATACTTACATGCATACATACAGACACAGTATGAATGCTACATTTTGTTAGTTGTTGCTTCGGTGCAACAGTATCTATAGATTAGGTGGCAAGGATGAACGGATAATACACAAAAAATACACCAGTGCCCGTGACATTTTCCTATATTCTTTCAAACCTTCCAGGATGCAAAATAAAATTAAAATTAATAGAATAAAGTAAAATAAAATAAAATAAAATAAAATAAAATAAAATAAAATAAAATAAAAAAAGTAAACTAAAATAAAATAAAATAAAATAAAATAAAATAAAATAAAATAAAATAAAATAAAATAGAATAGAATAAAATAAAATAAAATAAAATAAAATAAAATAAAATAAAATAAAATAAAATAAAATAAAATAAAATAAAATAAAATAAAATAAAACAGAATAGAATAGAATAAAATAAAATAAAATAAAATAAAATAAATTAAAATAAAATAAAATAAAATAAAATAAAATAGAATAAAATAAAATAAAATAAAATAAAATAAAATAAAATAAAATAAAATAAAATAAAATAAAATAAAATAAAATAAAATAAAATAAAATAAAATGAAATATAATAAAATAGAATAAAATAAAATAAAATAAAATTAAATTAAATTAAAAAAAAATAAATTAAAATAAAGTAAAATAAAATTAAATTAAATTAAATTAAATTAAATAAAGTAAACTAAAATAAAATTATATAAAATAAAACAAAATAAAGTAAAAAAAAAATAAAATAAAAATTAAAATAAAAATAAAAAAACAAAATAAAATTAAATAAAATTAAATTAATATTGCTATACTTGCTGTACCTACCCATTTTGACTTATGCAAACTCTGTTATAACATTTTCTCTCCTCTTGGATTTTTCTTTCTCTTGTCTTCGTGTATGGCATCAATTTGCAATTAACTTTTAACTGCAAGAGTCAGCAATGTAGCTTATTAGCACATACAAAGTGACATCCTCCAATTGCAGCCAGTTGCTTTAGTTGCCACTTCCTTCGTTATGTTTGTTTTTTAATTTTTTTGGTAATCCAATGCATTTGCTACTTTGTTAAAATCTCTGCTACTTGAGGAGTGTAAGAAAGAAATAGAAAAGTTTCAGTTGATAACTATTTACATGGTATCATGGGCGTAGCCGGTGGGAACAGGAAGCGGTAGGTCTCCAGAACGCATGCCTCTCAAATACTACAACAGCCATTCCGCTGAGAAATGACTTTTTTTCTAAATTACCTACTGAGTCCAAAGTAGTATTTGGTGAGAAGAGTGACTCTCAACAATGTGAACAACGCCTAACCCTAAAAAGTTAGAAAGCTATACAGTTTCTCTCAAGCCATTCTTAACAGCTAAGCAAGTAAAAATTACTATAAAACACAAATATGTACATATGTATGTGGAAATTGCCGTAAAAAAATCAAGCAGTTCGTTTTAGCACGCGCCCCTACTGTTAAATGCCTGTTTGTGGGTGGAGAGGTTAACGAGTGTGCATACATATGTCACATCGTACATCCATTTTATGTATTTCTGCTGTGAGTAATATCGCATAAAAATGGTAAGTTCAGCGACTTGGCATTTGAATGGCGCGCAACAACAAACTTAACGCTTCACTCAATCATCAGCACTTAGCAAGAAAATAAAACTTGGCAAGTTCGCTTATTTAAGAAAAGCGACATGATGTAGTTCCACTTTTTATGGGCATTTATATTGACAACTTTTAACAAACAGAGAAAAACTTTTTTCTTAGAAATTTTTGTTTTTGTTCTTAAAATGAGCAGAGGAGGAAGTTTATTATATTTTTACCCAGTTAACACAACGAAAAAAGTAACAGAAGTAGGTTTAGCTTTTTACTTTATTTAATATATTTTATTTTTTTTCTTTTATTTCATTTTTTTATTTTATTTCATTTTTTTATTTTATTTCATTTTTTTATTTAATTTAATTTTTTTATTTTTTATTTTAATTTATTTTATTTTATTTTATTTTATTTTATTTTATTTTATTTTATTTTATTTTATTTTATTTTATTTTATTTTATTTTATTTTATTTTATTTTATTTTATTTTATTTTATTTTATTTTATTTTGTTTCATTTAATTTCATTTTTATTTTTTTTATTATTTTTTTTTTTATTATTTTTTATTTTTTATACCCAGCGTACTAGTACTAGTACAAGGGTATATTAATTTTGTTCACATAACGGCAGTTTGTAACGGCACAAAATAATCGAGATAGATATAGAGTTCCATATATGAAAGTTCTTAGCCTGAAAAGAGGAGTTCAATAAGCCATGTCCGTCCGTCTGTCCGTCCGTCCGTCCGTCCGTCTGTGTACACGATAACTTGAGTAAAAATTGAGATATTTGCATGAAATTTTGTATACAGGTTACTTTCTGGCCAGGGTAGGTTGCTGTTGAAAATGGGCGAAATCGGATGATAACCACGCCCCTTTTTTCGATATCGAAAATTTCGAAAATCACACAAATTGACATATCTCTGCATCCCCCTGGTTATTCTCTTATGATTTTTCCATAAATTTTTTGGAGTGGGCGTGACACCGCCCACTTTTAAGGGAGGAATTTTTGAAAATTTGACCGGTCGTAACTCTTGAACTGATTACGATAGAACGATGGAATTTGGCACAAACCATACTAGTATCGTTGGGAGTATACCTGATGAAATTGGATAAAATCGCCCTCCAACCACGCCCACTTTCGATATCGAAAATTTCGAAAATCACCTAAATTGACATAATTCGGTAACGGAAATGGTTAAAATGATATAATTTTATAGGTGAATCCCCCTGGTCATTATATAATGATTTTTTAATAATTCTTCAAAAGTAGGCATGGCCCCGCCCATTTTTAAGGGAGGTATTTTTGAAAATTCGACTGGTCGTAACTTTTAAACTGATTAGGGCAGAACGATGAAATTTGGCACAAAGCATACCAGTATCGTTGGGAGTATACCTGATGAAACTGAAAAAAGTCGCTCTCCAACCACACCCACTTTCGATATCGAAAATTTCGAAAATCACATAAATTAACATAATTACGGTAACGGAAATGGCTAAAATGATATAGTTTGGTAGGATGAACCCCCTTGTCATTCTATTATGATTTTCTGATAAATTTTTAACAGTAGGCGTGGCATCGCCCACTTTTCAGGGAGGCATATTTGAAAATTTCACGGGTCATATCATTTAAACTGATTACGGTAGAACGATGAAATTGGTACAACATGTAATTGGACGAAATCGCTTCACGACCACGCCCACTTTCGATATGGAAATCACATAAATTGACAAAATTCGGTAAGGTAAATAGCTAAGATAGTAAAAACTTTAGGTAAATCCTCCTAGGGCCTATATCATTGTTATCCCGTTCTGAAAATTGCCGCTGGGTATGTAATGTTCGGTTCACCCGAACTTAGACTTCCTTACTTGTTTTTAATTTTTTATATTTTTTTATTTTTTTTTATTTTATATTAATTTATTTTTTTTTTTTACTTTTATTTTATTTTATTTATTTATTTTTTTATCTCATTTCATCTCATTTCATTTCATTTTATTTTATTTCTTTTGTTGGTTTATATCATAATAATATTTGTTTTATTTAGATGATCGATATTTCGATTTCCATTTGAAATCATAATCAATAGTATCCTAAATAAAACAAATATTATTATGATAAAAACCAGTTGTTTAAATCAAAGTTATACTTTTAATATATTTGGGTGGCCTAGAGCTCAAAAATTCCTAAAATTATTTTATTTTATTTTACAAAATATTTTCTTGAAGCTGGCTCTAGGTCCGATGCATTAAAACATGTTTTTTTTTTGTTTAATTTCCGATATATTTCAATCTCCAACGGAGATCGTCATCAGGGAATTATCTCAAACAAAAATAAACGTGTTTTAATACATCGGACCTAGAGCCAGCTTCAAGAAAATATTTTCTTAAATTTAAAGGTCGCTAAAATCAAAAAATTGTTATTTTATTTTATTTTATTTTATTTTATTTTTTTTATTTTTTTCATTTTATTTTATTTTATTTCATTTTATTTTATTTTGTTTTATTTTATTTTATAGTATTTTATTTTATTTTATTTTATTTTATTTTTATATTTTTTATTATTTTTTTTTTATTTTTTTTTTTCTAATTTTTTTATTTTTTTATTTTTATTTTTTTATTTTTTTTTTATATTATTTTATTTTTTTTTCTTTTTTTTTTATTTCATTTTATTTTATTTTATTTTAATTTATTTTATTTTATTTTATTTTATTTTATTTTATTTTATTTTATTTTATTTTATTTTATTTTATTTTATTTTATTTTATTTTATTTTATTTTATTTTATTTTATTTTATTTTATTTTATTTTATTTTATTTTATTTTGTCTTATTTTATATTATTTTATTTTATTTTATTTTATTTTTTTTTTTTGTATTTTATTTTATTTTTTTTTATTTTTTTTTTATTTTTTTTTATTTTGCTTTATTTTATTTTATTTTTTATTTTATTTTATTTTTTGTTATTTTATGTTATTTTATTTTATTTTATTTTTTTTTAATTTACTTTTTTTTATTTTTTTTTGTTTTATTTATTTTTTTTTTTTTTTTTTGTTTTCATAGAAATTTAAGAATATTTCTTAGAATATAAGTATGTACTTTTTCTTAAAATATGTAAACAAATCCACAGAATTCATTAATAAATTGTAAGATAATTTTCTTTGAGTCTATGAATTTTTTATTTTGTTCTAACAAATATCAGCATGAGCTTCTATGAAACTTTGTTCTTAAAACACATGTACGTTTTTGGTTCAGTGTAATTTTCAATAAGGATACCACTCTTGCCTGTTTAAAGATTTACATAGCTTACTAGCTCGAGAAAGACAACTTCTGTTCTGCATTTTCCGTCCATGCAAAACCAATCAGCTTTTAATATAAGCTCGAAACTTAGATGCATCTAACAACCTTTTCCCTAAATATTAATTTAAAAAATGCAAAATCGAAAAAAATATTCACCTTGGCATCACGCCAATTCACAAATTAAAATGCATTTATTACTTTTCCGGAATGAACAATCGACACGAAAAGGGGTTTTTATGCATATGTATGTATTAGGAAAATGAAAGAATTTTTGGCTTTTCAAAAGCATTAAGGGTTTGACACGCTGCTTGTATGTGGAATGTGTGCTAATGCATTTCCGTTTAATTTGAATTGTTGTTGCCGCTTACATAAGTGCACTTGGAGGCCATAGAACGTTAGTTTCCATTACCATTAAAAAAGGTTTAAGTAAACTGAATCAAAAACGTACAGAAAAAATTCATAGATTCTTAGAAAATTCTTTTACAATTTATGAATGAATTCATGATTTCTGAGGGTTTGCTTACATATTTTAATTTCTATGAAAAAGTTCTTTAGGGTTTTAATGTACAATTCTCAAAATCCATGTACTTTTTCTTTGGAAACATGAAAATTCGACTCTCACAATGCCGGGAAGAAAAGTCCTTGAAGAGATGTAACTCCAGTATCATCGAAACATATGTCGGCTTGTCTGGTTCCTGCAGCGCGTAGGTAAATTTTTCTCAAAAAACACATTTTCATGAACTTTTTTGGTTCAGTGTACCTCTTCGCACTCAGGTCAATAAACATTTATTCGATTTTTTGTTTCCAAGTTTCCCCTATAAGAGTAGGGCTGCCTCCATAATCTTTGAACGCTCTGACCCCGGACTAGCAGGTCGCTATTTCCATTCCTACAAAATTGTGCCCTAGGTTTGAAACCTTTCGTCATTTGTTGAGAGATCAAGCTCTACTTAGTCAAGCCGTTTGGCATCTCTCGAAACTACATTGATAGCAGCATTTTGACTTCAAGTATTTTCTGACGGCGAAAAATATGTACCAACCTTCATATACACACTCTTACATAAACGTTAACACGAAAAGAGCTTTTTCACTCCCTAATGACGGCGATGTACCAACAGGTTATCATAACCTCTAACGAAATTTTTAGCCGAGCTTCTCTTTCCAACTTGTGGTGTGTTGCCTTTAAGTTTTTCCTACAAGGGCGGGACCTAGATTTTTTTGCCGACTCCGAACGGCACTTGCAAAGCAAATGAATTTTTTGCTGAGAAGCTTCTCATGGCAGAAATATACCCGGAGAGTTTGCCAAACTACTGCCGAAGGGCGACCCCGTTTAGAAAAATTCTTTTTCTAAATAATTTTTGATGTTACTTTTGTCGGGCATCGAACCGCCACGACTTGGTGTAGAAGGCCGAACACTTAACCGCTACACCACGGCGGCCGCCAACCCTGCATATCAAAAAAAAGAAAGTGTGTGCGGTGCACACCTAGGGGAAGTTTACTTCTTTAATTTAGCATTCGCCGTCTATCACGAGCCCAGTTTTTATCTTTCGTAACCAACAAAATTAAGAAAATTTATTTGTTTACAAATATCGGTAATTCTATTTCTCACAAAATATCACAACGGTAATAAATTCCACTACAAAGACGAATCAAATGCAATTATGATGTAAGTGACGTTTCGCATTAAATAATAAAAAAACATATTTAAGATAAAAAAAAAATATATGAAACAAAAAACAAATTAGAAAAAGTAGCCAGCCTCGAACCCGCGACCTTTGCGTGCTCATTCGCACGCTTATCACATTTGCCATATCGACGTTTTCATTTTCATGTCAAATGCCGTACTTAAGATTGTCTATGGTGCTTTTGCTATATGGGTGTGGTGTGGTGTGGTTAGTTCGTAAAATTCCACACTCACATATACATTAGGGTGATTCAAAAAAAATTTGGCCTTGGTCTTACCCCCCTAAAAAGTTAGGTATTTATGCGAAAATAAGCCTTGCAAAAAATTAGCGTCCTAACTTAACCCTTATGGGTGGCTTTTTTTTCGCCTTTTCCCACACATTTGTATGGAGAAAAATGGCATTTTTTCAAAATGAATTTTCTTTTAATTTTTGAAACATTTTTCAAAATATTTTTTAATTCTCTTAAAGTTGAAGCTTTGAAGCTTCCAAAATGGTAAGCCATGTGCGATTATCTTAACTAATAAAATAATTACAGCTATTTAAAAATGACTGAGTTTTGTACTATTGCACACACATACACAGTAACACCGTAAAAAAAACCAAATTTTTTTTATTTGAATCTCCCTAATGTTGCATGTTGCTCCTGTTGCTGTTTATAAGCTTCTCTTGTTATTTTTTGTTGTTCCTTGTTGCCACCGATAAAAAGTACAACTTCAGGGCAGTACTTTACAGCTGACGTTATCTTTAACAAGTTTTATTGAAAGCGAGCGTGAGTAATAGTACAAAGGATGGCACGGAAAAGGAAGAAAACAACGAAAACCCATTGTTTGTGTTTATATAAATGTGTAAGAGCTTAAATATACGAGTACAGAGAAACCTCTCCTAACGGACACCTTTTCAGAACAAATGCCACTCTCTTATCCGGACACTCTCTTGGCCGGACGCAGACAGTCATTTGTCATAAAATTAGAAAAAAAACCTCTATTAAGCGGACGCGGACCTCTTGTCAACGGACAAAGAGATTTCGTTTCATAACAAATCAGAGAAAAACCTCTCTTGAGCGGACGCGAACTCCCCTTAAGCGGACGAAACTTTACATACATAATATTGCAAAACGTTCGTTACAATTATACTGACTTTTAAAAAACGTCGAAGTGGTTGTGTACACACATACGATATTAGTAAATAAAAATGGGGAAATCCCGTGTTTGTTGAAAATATTTTTTGAGCGCATGCTTAGTTTGGTTTGCTCAGTTAATTGTGTTCATTGAAACTGAAAAGACGTCAAACAATGTCGCGGTCGAATGTGAGTTTGAAAGAAAAAATTGAAATAATAAACGCTAGTGAGAAAGACAATTTGTCCGCACGAGCATTAGCCAAAAGGTAAGTTTTACTAAAAAAAACATCGTTCAAATTTATATTCGGTGTGTAAAAGAGAGAAAAAATATCTTGGTTAGCATGGATACAGGTTCGCCAAACAAAAATATAAATGTTTTAGAAGCAATACATTTTATTAAAGAATCATGGGCGAAGGTTCAACCGGAAACCGTGAAAAATTGCTTCCAGAAAGCAGGTTTTGACAAAAATAACGATGTTCCAGCTGAATTCGAGCCCGAAGATGATTTGCCGTTAGCAACGCTTGCTTCTTTTTGGGAATTATCAAAATTCTTTGGAGAGTCTAGTCACTCAAGTTGCGATGACTTTGTAGAAATTGATAATAATGTATGGACAGAGAGCTCTGATTTAGAGCTGGACGTTGTAATGACTGAAAGTTTTGAAACGATTGATGATACTGATACTGAGAGTGTTCACGATGAAGCTAACCCAATAAATTCAAACGAAACTGCTTTGGTGTCTATTTCAAATTTGAAAAGATTTTGTAGCGAAGACCTGGTTGCTTTTGAATTGCTGCAAAAATTAGAGAGGCATATGCAAAATATTTACCTTGTAAAAAAAAACAACAAAATTTACGTCAATCGACAATTTCACAGTTTTTTAAATAGTCAAACAAAAAATGCCTTATTCTAAGTGGAATATGTATTTATTTTTATTTTTGTTATTACTTAATAGAAATGAAATATGTATGATTTGTCCGAAGTGGAATATTCATTTATCTTTATTTTTGTTATTACTTTATATGAGATTTGTATGCATGTGTATGAATTTTGGAATTAATAAAAACAAATCTTGTGTGAGCAATCTAATGAATATATTTTATTTAAATAAGCAATTGGTAAGCATTTAAATAGTTAAAAATTCAAAAATTCACAAAATAGCTACCCACTCCCATAACCGGACACCTCTCTTGTCCGGACAAAAATCAGCCGACGGTGAGTGTCCGCCCAAGGGAGGTTTCACTGTATATACATATGCAGATGCACACAGTTGAGCCAGCCATTTGTGGCATACAACACAAACTAAAGCTCTCTCTTGCGACAAGTGTAAACTAACTATAAGTAAAACAATGTTCGAATGTAAGCGCAAGATATTTAGTAGCTTGTTGCATCGTGGAAAAGTGATGCCAGTACATACCTGCGTACTACAAACGGACACGTACACATAGTGTATGTCGGTGTGACGAGCTTTTGATTTCAATTCACCTGTACAGAGTTGAACAGCAATTCATTTGCATACGACTCAAGTAGACCAAAGTTTTGTGTCACAATTAAATGCACTTCCTTTAAACAAAGACCATCGCCGACAGCAGAAGTTCGAGCTGTTTCCACTTGTTTGCGCTTCATTGTGGCAACTGTAATGTCTTTAATTGAACATCTAACTAGAAAATTTGGCGGTAAATGTCGAGGGAATAGTAATGAGTTCACCGCGGGAGCATCTAGAATCTCTTTTTCGGCAGAAGCTATTAATCAAACTATTTCAGAACCACGGCAACCAGAAATCAATAACTGGTGGCCGGTTCTTGGTGTTCTGTAGTTCGGGAATACAGTTACATACATCAGTGTTGCTGTTGGGGACCCTAAACGTTCAATTTGACCCTTTTTTAGAGCCAGGACCCCGGACCCTAATTTTTCAAAAAAGTGCGATTTTTGACCCTTTCTTAAAATTTGTGACCCTTTTCACTTTCAAACTGCAATGTAATGCATTTCTTCGTTTTTTTGTTAAAAACCAAAAAAATCTCCTTGTTCCTTTTTATTAACACGCTTTTATTAGCTTCACTTGTATGTTTGCCTGTTTGTTTGTTTGTTTGTTTATTTGTTTGCTTGCTTGTATGAATGTGACTCTCCTTCTGTCTAAGACCCAGTGGCCCAAAAACCGTAAAATGTCCCTACAATATGGGTGTCAAACGAAAGGGGAAGACCCAAGGTTTCATATGGACCTCGATATTTTTCGATAAATTTATCGACAACTGAGTTATCGGTCAAAATATGATTGCTCAAAAACCCTAAAACTTCCCTAAAATGAGTTATCAGCCAAAATATGATTGCCAAAAAACCTTAACATTCCCCGACAATATGGGTACCAAACGAATGGGGAAGGCCCCAGGTTTCATTTGGACAACGACATATTTCGATAAATGTATCGATAACTGAGTTATCGGTCGAAATGTGGTTGCCCAAAACCCTAAAAATGTCCCTACAATATGGGTATCAAATGAAAGGGGAAGGCCCCAGGTTTCATTTGGACCTCGATATATTTCGATAAATTTATCGATAACTGAGTTATCGGTCAAAATGTGATTGCCCAAAAATCTAAAAATTTCTCTACGACATGGGTATTAAACGAAAGGGGAAGGCCCCAAGTTTCATTTGGACTTCGATATATTACGATAAATTTATCGACAACTGAGATAACGGTCAAAATGTGATTGCCCAAAAACCTTAAAATTTCCCTACAATACAAAAAGTAAGAAATAAATATAATTAAAAAAAACTAAAACTCACGCTTTTAGAGAGTATTGAACTAAAAAGTTGAAAATAATTTTAAAAACCCTACACAGTATTGTGGAAAAAGCGTGGTCCGCTTTGTGCCATAATTTTCGTATATCGAGCGCTCGACGCTTTTCCCACGTAATGGTAGTTTTTTTACTACGCTTCCATTAGCTTTACCTGTACATACATTCATATGTATGTTTGCTTGTTTGTATGTAACTCTACTTCAGTCTACCCGATAGTGGCAAATGACTGTCACAAAAACCTTGAAATGTGCCTTCAATATGGGTGTGTAACGATGGGGGTTGCATTTGGACTTCGATATATTTATCGATAACTGAGTTATCGTTTAAAATGAGGTTGTCCAATAATATTGAAAATTGCCTACAATATGGGTATCAAACGAAAGTGCAGGCCCAGAGGTTTCATTTGCACTGCGGTATACTTCCATATATTTATCGATTACTTCATAACACATTTAACTAAAAAGTAAAAAATAAATATAGTTTAAAGAGTGAAACCACACGTTTTTAAAGAATATTACACTAAAAAGGTAAAAATAATTTAAATTAAAACGAAGATTATGGAACAAAGCGAACCACGCTTTTTCCACAATACTACTGTGTAGGGTTTTTAAAATTATTTTCAACTTTTTAGTTCAATAGTCTCTAAAAGCGTGAGTTTTAGTTGTTTTAAACTATATTTATTATTTTAGTATCCCATTAGTTCAGCGAGTCGCAAGGGTGGAACGAAAAGGGTTTTCCATGCCTAGTTCATAGATCTTCTGTTACTGGAAAAATTTCTCTTGTGTATATCAATCTTTGAACAAAAACTCATTATTTTTGTAATTCCACAATACACGGCGTGCTAGCATAATCTGTAGCGGAAACAGGAGAATACGCACATAGCTATTTTCGCCTGTGTGTGTGTCTGTATATTTTCTTAAGTTTGAAATACACATTTGCATTTAAATGAACTTAAATGTGACAGAGGCGAGTGTCTTCCAAGAAAAATGGCAGAAGGAAGCATACTTTTGGGCAAAACGATGATTGCTTCTCATCACACAACCGTGACATTGACAAAGTCCCATATGTCTGTACGTAAATCTAATAACACGATTATTTGGGTTTTTTTTGTGTTTTGTTTATTTTTTCTTTTGGTAGTTTTATGGTAATTTCCATCAACAAATGAAATTCATGTCAATTTAAAGAAAAATGCCAAATAATGAGGATTAAGGATTTTTGCGTTTCATTTAAAATTATTTGGCGGAAGTTTAAGGGCGATGACGCAGATAGCATTTGTGAAGAGGATTTTTAATCATTAAGATTTAAATCAGACGCTTTAAACTATTTGAAAGGAACCATACCGAATTCCTGTCCATTCGAAGTATTGCCGCAAAAAATAATATACCAAATGGGTCGCAAAAAATTCAAAGAAAGCATAAATTTATTAACAGTTCCCACCACTATAACTTTATATTAATTTTTGCCCACAAATGAACTACTGTTGCCCATTGACCTTCGAAAGCTCATAAAAACTACAATGGCATTGAACAAGTACAAGGTGAAGTGTCAATGATGATAAGGGCTGGGAAATAAATTATATACATATTTATGTCATTTGATATTCAATTTGTCCAGCTGCCCAGATGGCTGGTAATACAAAAAATTAGCACATGTACATAGCATATAAGTACTTATAAAAATAATAAAAATCGAGCATATAAAAGAAATAAACACGTAAACTAAAATAATACTAAAATAACTAACAGACATGATTCGGTTAAGATCAACATAAAAAATTGTTTTACACAAAATGAACAAGGAATAAAAAGGGGCACCAAAAACAAAGACAAACAAAAGAGTAACGATTTATAGCTGGAGATGGACTTATACATTTATACATACATAGTTACGTAGTACCAAATTTTATGAGATGAGTGGTTAATAAATTCGTTGCTTCAGGTTTTAGGTTTCATCATTTATTCATATTACATAGTTTAGGTTTTATTGCTCTTTTTATACCATAAAATTCACGACCGCCTCTGGAGTATAAAAACCAAGTTTGTATACGTCTTACCGAGGTTAGTATGATGAACTTTATCTTTTTTTAAATAAATTATTTAGATAATAAGTAATTGCGAACGTCGAGATTTGTTATTACGAGTAATAACTAGAGATCGGATGTAAAACCGTACTGCTAAAAATAAGTTTATTCAGTGGCGGTTTTAATAGACGGTCCAACCGTCACACAGTAGGATGTTTTGTCAACTTGAATGCAAGAGTCGAGTTTTCTGACATCAGACTAACGTTATTACAATTTTATTATTTTTTATTTAAAGTATTTTTATGAGCTCAAGGCCGTTGACTAAATAAAACACAATGTTTTTAGATTTGTATTTTAAAATGTATGTCGATATTTCGGTTTTATTCTATAACCATCATCAGGAAGCATATGAAAATGTCAGTCGATCAAACATTTTCATATGTTTCCTTATGATGGTTTTAGAATAAAACCGAAATATCGACACACATTTTAAAATACAAATCTAACAAGTAAGGAAGTCTAAGTTCGGGTGAAACCGAACATTACATACCCAGCTGTGCACATAAAGTGGGCGTCATCGTTCACCGATTTTTCTTATTTTCTGTGGTAGTACTCTACATAAATATAACATGCCTGGTACCTAGTTTCGTAAATCTATCTCACACCGTTCTGAAGTTGTTACCAGTCGAATTTAAAAATTGCTTGACTCATAAGTGGGCGGTGCCACGCCCACTTTCCAAAATTTTGAAAAAATGATGTAAAGAATATGAAAGTTGATGTATGTACCAAATTATATTATTATAGCGAAATCAGTTAATTAGATATGGACTTTTCAATATTTCCACCTCCTTTCAATATAACTTTTATGAAAAAGTAGGCGTGGTCGCGAAGCGATTTCGTTTATTTTCTATAGCTGAATTTACCACAACAATAGTATGTCCTCTACGAAATTTCGTTATACTAGCATAAACTGTTCTGAAGTTATTAAGAGTCAAAATTTTAAAATTTCTTCAAATATACGTGGGCGGTACCACGCCCCCTTTTCCAAAATTTTTATAAAATCGGCCTTAGAACATCTAAATCAATACATATTGCAAATTTCATCATTGTAGCTGCTTCTAATATTGAATTAACCCATTTTATACGTTTTTCGAAATTTTCGATATCGAAAAAGGGGCGTGGTTATGGTCCGCTTTTACCCATTTTCAATAGCAATCTATTCTGAACCCAAATAAGTACGCATGCCAAATTTGGTGAAGATATCTCATTATTTGCTCAAGTTATCGTGTTAACGGACAGACGGACGGACGGACAGACGGACGGACATGGCTCAATCAAATTTTTTTTCGATCCTGATCATATTGATATATGGAAGTCTATATCTATCTCGATTCCTTTATGCCTGTACAACCAACCGTTATCCTAACAAAGTTATAATACCCTGTGTACAAGTACAGCTGGGTATAAAAACATTGTGTTTTATTTAGTCAATGGCCTTGAGCTCTTAAAAATACTTTAAATATTAACATAAAGGATATTAAAAATTACCTTCTGAACTGCCACAAGCCAGCACATCCACACCGTCATCTTTTGGACATAGATCGCCCCCGAGAGACATAAGGAAACATCTCCGTAAGCATTATGATGAGATCCGGCATCATATTACATTGCTGTTTGATCTGCAGAATCATAAGCGGGCTCTAACCGACATCCACACCGATTCGGTAGACAATTTTGTCAGATCTCTACCTGTGAATCCCGTTCTAAACAGTCCTCCACCGGATATTGGTGAAGAAGAACGCACCTTACCAAGGGAGACAAGAGTCACCATGGCACAGCTTAGGCCTGGATACAGTGTGAGGTTAAACTCCTACTTATCCAGACTGAATGATACAATTTCAAACACATGCCCTACATGTGGTAGGACCCCCCATGATTCTCTCTACATCTCTTCAATTGTTCAATTGAACCTACTCTTCTAACCCCTCTGTCCCTCTGGACCAACCCTGTTGAAACTGCATGTTTCCTTGGACACCCGTTAGAAGAGCTTAGGCAGGGCAATGAATTGTTAACAACAACAACAACAAAATTTACAAAAAATTTATTTAATTTTTATATTTTGTTTCTTTTTATTTAATTTATTTTATTTCTATTTTATTTTATATTATTTTATTTTTTTTTTTCTTTTTTTTTTCATTTTATTTGTTTTTTTATTTTATTTTTTTATTTTATTTAATTTAATTTAATTCTATTTTTTTATTTTTTTATTTCATTTTATTTTAGGTATTTTGTTTTATTTTATTTTACTTTATTTTATTTTCTTTTATTTTCTTTTATTTAATTTTATTTAATTTTATTTAATTTTATTTAATTTTATTTAATTTTATTTTATTTTATTTTATTTTATTTTATTTTATTTTATTTTATTTTATTTTATTTTATTTTATTTTATTTTATTTTATTTTATTTTATTTTATTTTATTTTATTTTATTTTATTTTATTTTATTTTATTTTATTTTATTTTATTTTATTTTATTTTATTTTATTTTATTTTATTTTATTTTATTTTATTTTATTTTATTTTATTTTATTTTATTTTATTTTATTTTATTTTATTTTATTTTATTTTATTTTATTTTATTTTATTTTATTTTATTTTATTTTATTTTATTTTATTTTATTTTATTTTATTTTATTTTATTTTATTTTATTTTATTTTATTTTATTTTATTTTATTTTATTTTATTTTATTTTATTTTATTTTTTATTTACACTAAGAATGTTCAGGCCTTCCACTTTTACTTTTCAAATATATACACTACGTACAACAACTACATATATCGAATATATGGTCAAGCCAAGCACTTCCAAAAGACACTACCAACTTACAGAATTGGATCCTATTCTATGGATTTTGCGGATTTCCTGCGGTGTCAACTCCATCGCGGTCTTGCCTTTATAATTTTTTCCATAAGAGTCACCTTGTTTTACGTAACGGTCAACCACGCCTGGACTTCGACCAATCTTTCTAGCTATTTGGCGGTGGGAAATCCCTTCTGCGATCATGATATCGATTTTTCCCTTTTCGCGATCTGTCAATCCTTTCTGCTTACCCATTATACTGCAAAAAAACAATTTTTCCACTAAACACAATGAATACTTAAAAAAAAATAATTTATTTTCACACCTTTATTGCGTAAATATTGCAAGCAAACTAAGTACCTTTAATCTAATGAACCATCAAATCAAGCACAATATCACAGCTGTCGAAGTTTTGCTGCTAAGAAATACCGTTACCTGGAATAATATTTCCATTGCTGCGTGTTTTTGTACAAAGCACATTGGTATCTTGTATTAGCAGAAAACTCCTGGTTATTAGATCAACTGCACTTGCTTTTATCAGGATTTTTTGCGTAAAAATAGCTGCCTTTAATCAAGTGAACCGTACTGTATATCCAACACAAACTCTTCTGTGTTAACATTGCTCTGTAAAAACTTTTCCCATCACTTGCAAGCATAGTTCTTAATTCAATCAATAAAATATTCAACTAACTCACTTCAAATTCAAAACAAATTCAATCAGAGTGTGAATAAGAACTTAAGTTATTGATAAATGTTTTCCTTTTTGTGTGCCAAAGCATCCTCGCACGTGGTCACGTATACGCCATGGTGATCCCAATTTATTGTATATTTTAGTATCATAAAAAAATCGAATGCCAAACAAATATTAATACGCAAAGGTTACGCACACAAAGTTCAAAGTACATACACCTATACATGTGTAATATGAATATAATTTGCAATTCTTATTTCCATTTATTCACAATAATGGTGAGCGTGACGAAAAATGGAGTTAAGAAGTAAATCCCAATAATGTGACATTCGTGCCTTTCTCCTAACCAAAAAAAAAAAAAATAATGCACGCTTGAGAGAATGGTAATTTTCTTTTTTCGCATATACTTGTTTTAAATATGTTTTTGTTGTTATGTACATAAATAAACAACAACTGCTTATATTATTTAATGTGAAGAATGTCAAACGCCCATAAACAGAAAAAATGCACCTTTTTCTTTTTAGCTAAATTGAATGATACTTCGCTGATACCCGTCAAGTTGATTGCGGCAGGAAAGGAAATTAAGGTCGAAATAATAAATTTTCATTTAAACGACTTGATGACATTTGTTGTGGCACATCTATGTGGGTGATTCCAAGTTTAGTAATACAATGGTAAAATTTTTTTTCAACGCCATTCAGCTGTTTTTGAGTGATACGGTATATGATACATGCAGACACAAAATTACAATTTTACTATACATATACGGCAAAAAACTTGAGCTTAAATTTTAAACCCATCTAAAGTTTGAGCAGTTCTTTAAACTTTTTGTACTGTATTCCCAACCTTCATTTACCTACAAGGAAATTCAATTCCTTTTGGTTTCGATTTTAGATCAAACTGGAAAAAGCAGTACTAAATTTTTTATTTAGTTGTTTTGAAAAATGTTCAAGTCATTGAATTTTGCCCATTAAAATGTTTGCGGCATAGTTTAGCGGAAGAGCAGTTGACTGTGATTGAGAGCGCCTCGTCTGGAGTCCTCTCAACTTACATAATTTTTGATGTGTAAACATCTATGCGCTGGGGGTCTTTCCCAAAAACTCACGCTGCAGGCTGTAGGCTGCATGCATGGATGAATCATAAACGACTCATGGATGAGTCATAAAAGACTCGTGTGTGAGTCGTAAATGACTCATGGATGAATCATAAATAACTCATGTATAAATCATAAATGACTAATGGATGAGTCATAAATGACTCATGGAAGAATAGTAAATGACTAATGGATGAATCATGAATGATTATTGGATGAGTCATCTATCAATCTTAATCATTATCACTCATGGATGAGTCATGCATGACGCATGTATGAGTCATAAATGACTTATGGATGAGTCATTTGTGTTGTTGTTTTCAAAGTAATTTGACGAATAAGCAGCGTGATTTTCGCATTTGCTACCAAGGAAATAAGCCTAAAAATAATAATTCAATTCAACTTATGTGCGGATACACATGTTTACACATCAAACGTCACGAGTACTTGGTATTCACGTCTTTTTTATTTTTGTTTTATTATTGAAACTTTTCGGTTTGAAATTAAAAACTTTTCGGTGTATCCTTGAATTTTTGGAGAAGACATTTTTTTATTTAATATGAACTTTTAAACATTTTTACCGCTCGATTCTGTGTTCTTGATAAATTTGTCAATCTTGATAAATAATAATAAAAAAAAATATTTTTATCAAACGTTTTTGAATTTTACGTCAAAAACAAATTTCTTACTTATTCAAATTAATTTTAAATAATTTTTTTTTAGGCAGAATTCAAAACAAAATATAAAAATATTTTTTTCTTTATTATTTATCAAGATTGACAAATTTATCAAGAGCACAGAATCGGGGTGTTAGTATATTATTCTTTAAATAGTGAATGTAAAAAAAAATTATGTACAAATAGGAATTTTTTTTTTACATTTTTGTTTTTACTCTCCACTTGATGACATGGAAAAAATATTTAACAGCCTAACCTAATATAAACGCGCGGACTGCTTTTTCTGTCAAACATGTCTCATGCACATACAACTTGTATGGGAGCAACCGAATTTGATCGCACGGCCTAAAAACCTAACTTGATTTCCAATTTTTGTTCTGCGTGACATTTCGACTTGACGTTTGTACACAGGCAAAGATACAAACGCACGCACATTTATTTTGGTTACAAGGAAAAAAGTCGTGCATGTACAAGCGCTAAACGCACGGAGTGCGTTTATATTAAGTTAGGCTGTCAGTGTTCAAGATTTAAAAAAAAATGTGTAGCTTTTCAATATTGGAAATTTATAAAGTCTGCTCCAAATATTTTCTTTATATATACAGCACTTGAAAAAAAATTCTATCAAATCTAATTTGGTAAATTCTAACCTTTTAACGTTTCGAAATGGAATGACCCATGTGTATGTAGTAAAAATGTGTGTAGTATATTTTTTGATATCGCTCGTTGTCACTTTCCAATAACAATGCACGATAAATTGTGCTTTTTGGCTTTATTGGCATCGAGAGGGTCATTTTGAGTTGTACCATTTTTCGATTAAGCCAAAAATGTTTGCAGAGAGGATTGGATATAGTAATAATTGTATGGGCAAGTATAATAATTTCAATTCTGAAAATATGGTCTTATATGTATCGAAGGAAAAGGAAATAGGTTCGCAAGGAAAAGTATAGAACTTTATGAGACTAGGTTAGTTAAGAGTTTCTGACAAAAAAAGCTAACCAAGATAAGGAAATTTCATTAAGTCATTTAGTACACGGCTAAAAAAATGAACCTAAATTTTAAACCCGTATAAGGTTTAATCAATTTTTCAAACTTTTTCGTACAATATTTCAAACCGTCCAAATACCTACAAAGATTTTCAATTTCTTTTGGTTTCGATTTAAAATCTAAATGAAAAAGCAGTCTTAAATTATTTATTTTTGGTTTGTTTGAATGTAATTAAATTTTGCCCACAAAAACTTAATGTGCATCATAGCTCAGCGGTAAAGCAGTCAGCTGTGACTCCTGAGCGTTTTCGTTCGAATCCTGCCAGCTGCCACATTTCTTTAGTTTTATTTTATTCTTAAAACTTTTCGGTTTAAAATTAAAACTTTTTGGTTTGAAAATTATAATTTTTCGGTTTAAAATTAAAACTTTTTGGTTTGAAAATTAAAACTTTTCGGTCTAAAATTTAAACTTTTGGGTTTGAAAATTTAAATTTATTTTTGAAAGCTTATTCAAGATTGAATTTTGCCAACAACATTTATGTGTGCGATGTAGCTCAGTGGTAAAGCAGGCGGGTATGATGGGAGTCTTGGTTCGAATTCCCGTCAACGGACAAACAATTTATTTTATTTTTAAAAAATTGTTAAAACATTTCTTGTTTATAATTGAAACCCGATTCATTTATCCAATTTTCATGAAAACTGGTCTAAATTGAATTTGAATCCAAATTTGGTTTGGTCATATGAGTGGCTCAGTGCCATCCTTGCCTAACCCTCGAAATTTTTTATATGGAGTGTTTATGGTATACTACTTAGAAATACTCCAAAGAGAGAGAATAGAGAGAATAGATTCTTTAAATATTGTTTTTTTCGCATAATAGAGATTGTGAGGGTTAGGAATTTCTGGCCTTAGGTTGTTTAATTTTTAATTACATATTAACTTTATCACTAATTATTAGGAAATTACTAAATTGAGGGTTAGGCAAGGATGGCACCGAGCCACTCATACACTGAACCAAAAAAGTTCATGTATCCAATGAAAAAGTACATAGATTTTAAGAATTGTTCGCTAAAACCTCTCCAAAGAACTTTTTCGTAGAAATTTAAGAACATTTCATAGAATATAAGTACTTTTTCGTAAAATATGTAAACAAATCCACAGAAAGCATGTATTCATTCATAAATTGTAAGAAAATTTTCTTGGATTCTATGAATATTTTCTTATATTTTAAGAAAAACCAGCGTGAACTTCTATGAAACTTTGTTCGTAAAAAACATGTACGTTTTTGGTTCAGTGTATATGTAGCCCAAAAAAGTTTAAAATTTAGGTTAAAATTTTTAACTGTGTATGAAACATTGTTTGGTTTAGTATATATGCAGGCCAAAAAAGTTTAAAATTTAGGTTAAAATTTTTAACCGTGTATGAAACATTGTTTGGTTTCGAAAGTCAGGGAGAGGTCCTCCCCAGTTCATATGGAACTGTTGGTATTGGCCAATGACCCTTGGCATAGTCCTATAAGCTGTGCAGGGAAGCAAAATTCAGACATATCAGAATGCTTAAGATACAGCCCTTATCATGAGTCGATGGTAGACTTACCAGGACCTCATTACTTGTACCATTTTCTGAGTTTTCTCTAAAACACAGCTTAACCTGTATGTGTGTTCGAGGTGTTGTGAGTCAAATACATAGAATAACAAAATGATTAGTTAGATAAATATAAATTCCCACTTAAGCACAAGTGGCAGTTACCTGCATACATTCTTAGACATAAACATAAATATAAATACTATATCACCCAAATCCCAACTTAAATGTTTTATTTTTTTCTTAGGTAAGTTTTCGTTCAACCAAAATGAGGATATACTGCCAAATCGTAAATTTGTCTGGTGACAAGGAGCAGCAAACGGTAGACAGATGGAGAAAGGAAAATAAATTGTATTTTAGTATTTTGATGACAGAATTCGTATATGTGTGAATAAGTAAGAGTATGCTTCTTTTTAAGCTTAAGCAAAACTATACACAAACATATTTATGAAATATTGGGTACTTTTACCGTAAATTAGTTATTAATATTTATTTGAAGAAGAAAATCGAATTTATTTATTTGGAAAAAGACCAAATTGACTTAAATTTTCAGCTATGTATTGAAGAGGAATGGTTAATTCAAAATATGATGGTACAGTGAGTTAAAGCACAACGGATTCGCTAGCTGGGTCATATTATGCAAATGACTAGAGAAACACCGCAAAAACAGACAACAAGCTGTCCAATATTAAATTGATAAATCGGCACATTCAGAAAGTAAATTTATCCCACATAAACCTTTGATTTTGAATATTTATAGTAACTACAAAATTACTATATTCCCAATAGCAATCGATCATTCGTTCTTTCGTTTCACCTAAATTATGTGTCAAATAAATTATCGTAACACTTTTCCACGCTCTAACGCACCTGTGCGAATAGTATCATGCAGTACAAGAAAACAATAAAAAAATCTGCAAAACTACCACAGCAAATAATAATAATAACAAACAAGCACGAAGGGGCCCATATCAAAGACACCGCAACAACAATAACCACAGTAAGTCACTTTGCGGTACCACATAAGTCATTCTTGACTTGACATTTATATATGCACAAATACTATGAGCTTTCTACACCATGTGCAAGTAGAAGTATTTATAGTATGTACATGTATGCATAGTTGGGATCACGATAACATCTACTGGATACATATATACGTTGTACGTATACATATGCAGGGTTAATTCATACTTAAAAATGATCGTAGTATATTTACTACCTTTTTCGATACAATATATTACGCTTTTTGTGATATACTAAGATTCTCTAGATACATAGATAACTGCATTGAAATTATGTGTGCTTATTTGATTAACAATACATATCGCTCGTTCCATTGTAAACACTTGTAACCGTAACAGTAACCTTAACAGTAACTGTAACAGTAACTGTAACAGTAACTGTAACAGTAACTGTAACAGTAACTGTAACAGTAACTCTAACAGTAACTGTAACAGTAACTGTAACAGTAACTGTAACAGTAACTGTAACAGTAACTGTAACAGTAACTGTAACAGTAACTGTAACAGTAACTGTAACAGTAACTGTAACAGTAACTGTAACAGTAACTGTAACAGTAACTGTAACAGTAACTGTAACAGTAACTGTAACAGTAACTGTAACAGTAACTGTAACAGTAACTGTAACAGTAACTGTAACAGTAACTGTAACAGTAACTGTAACAGTAACTGTAACAGTAACTGTAACAGTAACTGTAACAGTAACCGTAACAGTAACCGTAACAGTAACCGTAACAGTAGCCGAAACACTAACCGTAACAGTAACCGTAGCAGTAACCGTAACAGTAACAGTAACCGTAACAGTAACCGTAACAGTAACAGTAACCGTAACAGTAACCGCAACAGTAACCGCAACAGTAACCGCAACAGTAACCGGTTATGGTACCATTACAGCAAAAATTATGGATTTCGTACGGTTACTGTTACGCTCACGTTTACTGTTAAGTATTAAGAGTTTCGTTCACATAAAAATGAAGTAGCCAATAAAATAAAGATTTTTCTTCTTGGCCTGAAACATACACGGAGCGAAATCTATGGATGGAACATCCATAATTATTGATATCACATTAAATAAAAATTGATATTTCTGTCCCATCAATGAATATGGATGTTTCATCAATGCTTTTTTGATAAATCACTATTGAAATGGTATCCATATAAACTATTGATAAATTCTAAATAGTTTAAAAAAAACAAAATTTTATATAATTTGACATCTGGTTTCAGTGGGACTCGAACCATGCTCCTCTGGCACGTTCGCCCAGTATTCTACCATTCGGCTACGGCATATTATACAATTTTTAGAAAAATGTTCAATCATAAGAAATTCAAAAAATCTTGAATTTAAAAAAACCGCTCCAACAAGTTGTAATATTGTTAGAAAATCCATAGTAAAAATTGTTGAACTATTATGGTTATGCGTCCCAGAAAAATTTACATTTCGCCCATATATATTAATACGCTGTCTCTACCATTATTACTATGCAGTAAATATGGATATGGATATACCGACAATAGAAATTCATATCACGACCATAGATATTGACATGCCGTTCAAATATATTAGTATTCTATCCATAAATATAAAAAATAGTACAACATATCGAAATGGCTGACATGTCATTTTACTTTTAATTGGGAGCAAATAATATTTGATAACTCGCTCATTCTGAATGAATATTGCATCAAACTCGTCGCTATCAATAGTGATATTGTCACAACATTCAATGCATTTCTCTCAGTGTAGGATCCTCTTTACTCCTGTGTAACACTGCGCTGGCACAGTCTGAAGTGATAATAACTTGTAATTGCGCCAATAACCCCTATGACATCAGTACACTGACTTGCAAAACATTTTTTGTGGATTTTCATCGTCATTAAATTTTGGCCAAACATTTGTATGCGCGGTAGAGCAGTCCGCTTTCTTTCAAAGTGCATCGGCTCGGCGCCTGTCAACTGAACACTTTATTTGGTGCTACTACAGTTAGCTGTCCTTACAAAGTTGACCTATCTAGAGAGAGTAGTACATTTTAATTTTATTATACATAGTTAAAAAATCTACTACGGATTTTTAGCATTAGTACGATTTATTTATTTAGGACGATTTTAGTCCTAGCCCTGATATATAAGAAAATACTTCGGTATGTGCAGTGGCGCAGTCGGTGACGAACCAAATTTGTCTTGCAACGTCGATTTCGAGCTGAAACATGAGCAGCGCTAATAAGATACAGTTTATTATTAACCAATCTTTCATTCAATTTAGGTTATACCCTGCAGAGAAACCTCAAACTAGTCAGAAAAATACTAGTATACAACTATAATTTTCTGGCTGAATTCATACTAGTCAGGAAATATCCATTCCATACTAGTATACAACTAGATTTTTCTGGATGAAATTATACCAGTTGAAAAATACAAAATTCATTCGTTTCGTTTACTTCTTTTTTCTCTTATAATTCACAGATGCTTTTTCGTGATATGGTTAATACAAATTGTCGCTACTTTCTTAAGAATAAACATGAAAATAAAAGCAAATGATAAAATAAAGGGTAAGTCATGAAAATTCTGGTTGAAATCATAATAGTCCAGGTTCAATGCTTTTTGAACTAGTATGGGACTAGTATATTTCATAGTAGTCCTTTTTCCAAAAAGCTTAGAATTATCCTTTAATCCCCTCCTGGCTACAACACCACTGCATGTACGCATATGTTTACTTCGCTTCATGGAATAACATGCATATTATTGAATCGCATATTTCCGTTTTGCACATGGTTTATTGCAAAAAAAATACAGCACCGAGATTCACACATGTGTATGCACCACATGCAAAAATTACCCGCATTCATTCCAATGTCAAGGAACAAAAAATATATATTACATTTTTTCTCAAACAATTTTTGCTTGCGCTGGAGGAACCGGATACGAAACGGGATGCAAGGCAATTTTAAATTTTATGCTTTCAGATTATTTATTTCAGTATTAAATTTTAGTGGCAATATTGGCCAGTCTACTAGCATGTATGTATGTAGTAGACTTAATGGAAGGGGTTAGTTTGAAATATGGCAAAAATAAATTGAGATTGTTGGGTAAACGGAAATGTTATGTAGAACAACATCATATTTGTAAGAGGTAATTGAACTGTTTTTATTTTATATATTTATTTATTTTTATTCTTCATGTGTGAGGAAATGTTAATGGGAGCAGAGCTAGAAATGAATGATTATAGTGGAAAATTTAAAAGGAAACTAACAGACATGCGAGATAGCGGTCAAAGTTTTCGTTAAAAAAAAAAATCATTAAAAATCAAGCTTTCAACCGATTTTGAAATTCACAACGGTTTCGGGTAGAGAATTGTTGACACCTTCGAAATATCCCAGTGGGAAAGTAGGTAATGCATTACCTTTTTCCATGCATGAAAAGATGTATGAATTTTGTTATAAGAAAAGATCACACCAAAAGCAAGGAAGGGAGTAATGTGTCGCTCAATCTTTGATTTGTAGTTTAAAAAAAAATGTTTTTCATACATGAAAAGATGTACGAATTTTGATGTTAGAAAAGATCATACCAAAAGCAAGGAAGGAAGTAATGTGTCGCTCTATTTTTATTTGTAGTTTGAAAACTTCAAAAAAAAAAAAAAAAATATAGACAACTTTCCAACATAAAAAAAATACAATTTAAATTCATTTTGAAACTGCTGCTCGTTACGCAGATCTTCATCGCTTTTTCTGCTGCTGTGAGGCTTTTCAGAAGTCGAGAGTCGACTGGACTGTTTGCTCCTGATGCCGGTGCCTTTGTGGTTTTGGTTTTTTTATTATATTTTTATTTGGTGCACTCATCTTGGTCGTAGCCCATGTCGAGCTCGTCTTTCAAACATTTAAAATAGGACCTTAACTCTTCCCCCGCTGTAGAGCCTCACTGCGTCTTAATGTCCTTGTTACTCCACAAGGAAATTTATAAAATGTTATGCAATATTAAAGATGTCCCTTGTAAAGCATCTTTTCATTCAAGAAAGGCAATGCAAGATATAATGTATCCCTTGTAGTGCATATTTTCATTCTTGAAAAGTAATGCATCTTTTCATTTATAAAAAGTAATATAAAAAGTAATGTAACCATGTATCTTTAGTTTTGTAGGCGAGCGACACATTACTTTTCCTATGACATCGCTGTAGAAAAATTCATGCATGTTTTCATGTATAGTCTATAGGAGCTATACATTACTTTATGCATTGCTGTACATTACCTTTTCCCACTGGGATGTATAGTCTTTTTTCATTTGACATGTTTTTCACGGGAGAAGTTGAATTTTTTTAAATTTTTTTCGGTTTTGACGCCATTTTTTTGCCACTAATTGACAATGAATTAGGGAATCCAATCCCGGGATCCAGTAGTTTTTTAAGTCCCGAAAATCCCGGGATTACTAGACCTAAATCCCGGGTTCACCGAAAATAAATTTTTAAGTACATTTAAGTTATCTTGTATTTATATACATATGTAACAAATTCAGGTCCACGTTAAGAGATGACACTATTAATACAATAATTTCTTTAAGATCACACTTCAAACTTCAGAAAAAGTAATTTTTCTCCAAGTTCAATGGCATTCCTTTTTATTTTATATACAATGAAATTTTTATTATTACTATGCATACCTCAATTGTCGGAGACCACATGGAAAAAATTTAATTAAAAACAAGTAAGGAAAGCTGTCTTCGGCTGTGCCGAAGGCTATACCCCTTTCATGAATAAGCGTCATGATTTTCACTGCTTGATCCCAGTAAAACCTGTGTGAATTTAAATTTAGCTCATACCGAAATTATCGAAGCTATCGATTATATGGGGACGATGTGTTATATTGGTCCAATCTCATTGATTTTTAACATCGATATTCCACATTCTAAAATAGCAGTAGCTACGAAATTTTACTTTCCTACCTATATAATTACAGGAGTTATCTACCAAAATCCGTTTATCGGAACAATCGATTGTATGGGGGCTATGTGAAATATTTATCCCATCTCTATGATTTTCAACGTCGATATTTCGCATATAAAAATAGCAATACTTACAAAATTTGACGTTCCTAGCTTTTAAATCAAAGGAGTTATAGCCCAAAATGCGTTTATCGGAACAATCGATTGTATGGGAGCTATATGTAATATCGGTTCGATCTTGCTGGTTCCGACAAATGATTCCTATATTGGAAAATGGTGACCGCATACAAAATTTCCGCCAAATATCTCAAAAACTGAGGGACTAGTTTGCGTTCAAACAGACAGACAGACAGACGGACGGACATGGCTAAATCAACTCATCTCGTCATCCTGATCATTTCGGTATACTTATTGATGGGTCTATCTCTTCTTCTTCTCATACTTACAAACATCGGACCAAAGTTATAATACCATTTCATGTTCACGAAAGGTATAAAAAACATAACTATGTACGTAGTTTTCGCCACTATCGCTTAAGAATTTTTATATACATAAGTCGCTATGAATGTATCAGATATGCTATTTGTACCTGTGGTACCAATTGTACCAATTTTCTGAATACATATATTTTATTTACAAATTTAATGTACATTTTTTTTTTGTTCTTACATATCGTCGGAAAAAGTACAAAGCCGCACATACGTAGCCGCACAAATTTTACAGGAGACACTGAAAACTGATTAACTTTTGTACAAGCCCCTATGTGGTGGGTCAAATTCAAATGTCGTTTTTTTGACATTCTTTACACAAAACTACTTCTTTGTTACTAATGAATGGATCCGGGTACCCAGAAGCCCTGGTAGGCAAATCTTTTTTTTGACAGAAATGTCGAATGTGCAGTTTTGCAGAAGTGCGATGTGCGGTTTTGTAATTTTTCCGACGATATGTAAGTCGATGTTAATCATATGTATATGTACGTATATTTGGCTATGTTTACCAGTAGTACAAAGAACTTATGTTTCAAGTGCCTGAATAGTAACTTTGAATTACAAATTTAATGTTACTTTTCGTTCGTTATAAAAATGATTGCCTTAATAAATACATACATACATACTTAAATGAATTACTATAATTTAGTCTACTTTATTACATAGATATGGGGTGCCATTTTTAGCAAAAAAAATCAAAAAAAAAATCGGGACAATCCCGGGATCCCGGGATTGAACTTTCAAATCCCGTAAATCCCGAGAGGCTAGAAATCCCGGAAATTGGATTCCCTACAATGAATGAACCTTATTGGACATGTGTCATCCAGAGGCATTCACTACTTAATTATACCAGTTTTATTTTTTTGGAAAGGACTCAAGTTTTCAAGATATGCAGCATAATCCAAAATCAAATTTTTTGGTCTGAAGCGCCCTACAGGGGTACTGTGCTCAGTTAGGCGGGTCGATTTGAAATTCACCCAAGTGACAAGGAAAATCGTATTTTAGGGATCAAAATAAGATATTTCCCGAAGGAATCATACTTCTAAAACCAATTCTTATGTCCCGACTTTGTACTTTTGACTTTGAGCGCCAAAGTTTGAAAAATCCTAAGTTTACCCATTTAGAGTGCCCCAATCGTGTTAAAATGTATGACCGACCCCCACTAACTTTTAAGGCCGACCCACCCATGCCAGTGGCGCACCCCCTAAGACCCCACCTTTGGGGGTCCCCATACAAACAAATAAAAAGATAACAATTTTTGGCACTTTACGTGATAAGATCAGCTAAGTGACTATCTTTTTTTATTTCTGGAGTTCATTTTTCTCTTAAGAACTTTAAAAAATAGCCATTTCACTGATTTTTTCATAAAAAGTGCCAAAAATGGTTATTTTTTTAAATGTTTGTATGGGGAACCCCCCAGGTGGTGGTTTAGGGGGTGTGCCACTGTCATAGGTCCGTCAGCCCTTCAAAGTTATTGGGTCGGCCATACATTTGAGCACTATTCGGGCATTCTAAATGGGTCAACTAAAGATTTTTCATTTGCGCTCAAGGACAAAAGTAAAAAGTCGGGACATCAGAATTGCTTTTAGAGGTATGCTTCCTTCGGTAAAGTAACTTATGTTGATCCCTAAAATACGATTTTCTTTTTCACTTGCGCGATTTTGAAATCGACCCGCCTAATTGAACACAGTACTCCTGTAGGGCGCTTGGTACCAAAATATCAGTTTTTCGTTTAGGCTGCATATCTTGAAAACTTGAAGTCCTTTCCAAAAAAAAAACTGGTATAATTAAGTAGTGAATGCCTCTCGATGACACATACCCAATAAGGTTCATTCATTGTCAATTAGTGCCAAAAAAAATGGCGTCAAAACCGGAAAATCGGATGAAATTTCCAAAAATTCCAACTTCTGGCTTAAAAACATGTCATACTTTTTTCAAATGAATAAAACACTGTATATATGTCGAAAGTGCCAACAATTCTCTATCCAAAACCGTTGAGAATTTGTAAATCGGTTGAAAATTGGATTTTTAATGAATTTTTACGAAGAAACTGAAAAAACGGGTTTTGGCCTTAAAACCAGATTTTGGGGGTGTTACAAACTTTTTAAAGGGTGTTTCGTGTATAACTCGACCAGATAAACAATATCTACTAGATCGCTTCAAAAGTATAAAATGGCTGTTGCACTGTGTAATCAAAGAGGGGGAAGAGATAGAAAAAGTAGATTGAGAAAGAGAGAAAATAAATAGTGTGGGTAAAAGTAGGAATCGAAATCCCCACACATAATTCGATATAACGCGATTATTCGCAAAGTTTCAACACTAATTAGCGCCTTCGGCATCGATAGGAAAGGCGCCTAGCTGAACAAATATACCCGCTTTTTTATCCACCTTTTTGGGAAAGGCGACCCGGTAATTTCCCATGATTTTATCCGATTTTGGTTAGAAGGGGTAGAGATAGAGATAGGGTATTTTGTTCTTCACTACTATTCGCTAGCACACTGAACACCAATTTCCACATTCCGTGTAAGGTATAACTAACTATACATACATATGTAGCTCAAAACATGTTGCTCCCTTGTTTAGTAGGTACATACAACTGGCAACAATCTCGATAATCATAATCAAATACTACACTTTCTCCAAAGGATATTTGCGGTTAAGAATGTTTCCTCAGATTGCCCTGACTATGCAGAAAATTCGTAAAATACTGTTATAGAAAATGGCATCAACAACAGCAACAAAATGTGAAAGTATAGCTTCGAGCAAGTGCGAAAGCCAGGGGAAAACTAAATTGTATAACCAGAGTACAAAGAAATATTGGTAAGAGTGATAACAATAAAAGCAAAAATCACTTGGTCTGTTTGTATGCGTAATGCAATCAAGTTGTCAGCAGCTTCTCGAAGGGTCACAATAGCAACAAGGAAACTGTTCAGATGGGCAACACGAAATGTCACGTAATGGATTTATTTACTCTACGAACGTTTCGCATTTCTTGATTTTTTTGCTCAAAGTATAGTCCGGTCAATATTGACATAAAATTAGTGGTTAAATAACAATAATTCCCACAGAGCCAAATTTTTGCATACAGCTTAGGTTTACGTTCAGATAGAAAACCTCAAAAGTCCGCAGCGATCCCATTACTTCTTTATCACACATGGAATCGATGAGAACTTTTGAGGTTTTCTATCTGAAGGTAAACTTAAGCTGTATGCAAAAATTTGGCTCTGTGAGAGTTATTGTTGTTTCAAATGTCTATATTGACTGGACTAGTATTCATTATTTGGATTTTAGGTAGGTATACAGATGTATGTTTTAATGCAGATTAGCTGCGTTCGAAAATAGGAAATCAAAGGGGAGCATACAATATTATTTTGTAACAGTATTGAAAGTCAACAATAGTTTTTCGATGAAGAGAAATTTGTTACGTTTTATAGCGTTTGGGACACGTTTGAGTTGTGTAGACTAATATAGGGATGTGAAAAGGTCGATAGCATAAAGTTGCTGTTTAACGAGTTTAGCGCTTCTTCTTGGGTTGTTCTTGACGGTACTGCTTCAGAAGTGGAGGCCACGGGTAGCCCACTACCACGGCAAACATTTATACCCCACGCTTTCGAGAAAATTTGTTTTTCGACAAATTCCCGGATTTTCCATATAGCTGAGTCCCGGGATTGGCATTCCTAGTGTTGGTGGTATCTCAACGGGTCTTCTTTGTATTCTAAAGTGTGCCTCTGCGGCAACCCCTTGAACCGAACCTGAAGAATCGTATTATCGTACAACATTCGATAGCAGAAAATACTACTACAGAAATGTATCGTTGCTCTATGTCGTCGGTAAACTAACAGATCTACAAGTAAGTAGCATCTATCAATCGGCACGTATTCTCAATTCCAGTAACAGTAAAGTAATCTGGGTTGTTGTGAAATTACAAATTAACCAATATGAAATTGAGTACATATTGAACTTGTGTTGCAAAGGGGATCTTTTGTCAAAGACGGGGGCAATGAGTTGCTGAAAGTTACTTCCTAATTTCTCACGCTAATACATTATTCTACAGTGGAAGTTGCTTTTTCCACCCGCATACATTTGCTCCATCAATTGTCTTAAGGAGGTTCCATTATGGTTGGTGAAGAAGAAATGGGCTTATGTTACTTTGCTTAAATTCAAGAACCTTCGAAATTAAACGAAATTATCATGATAAAGTTCCGAAGAGGACCTAAAAAGATTCGAAATAATCCAAAAAAACCATACCAAAAGTGATCCCAAAAAATAGGAAAACAATCCCGAAAACATTTCGACAACAAAGCAAGAAAACAGAAATCATCCTGAAATAGTACCGAAATTGTTCCGAACAAATTTCCACAACAATCCAGAAAAATTTCGAAAACAATCCCGAAAGAACAGATATCATCCCGAAATGATCCAGCATTTATTCTAAAGTACCCCCGAAAAGGTGCCCCGTGGATTCCAAAAAGGTTGCCTAGATGTATCGGAAAAAAGCTAAGTAATTCCGACAGAAGACCTTTTTTGGTTTCCTTCCGATGGATAGCCCTGCATGCAGTCTATAGCTTTTTTCTCAAAATTTTCTTCTGCAAATATTTCAGAATATTCCAAGAACTTTCACTAAGGCATCGAAGCAACTGGTCGATTCGTTAAATTTCTGAAGCTCGCCTGATAGGATAAACGGCGCGTAGACTATTATTTTTATTTTTTTTTTTAGTATCGAAGGCTGGTGGATCCAATTCACAGCATATTTTAGTTTTGGTCCGTAGTTGATTACCTCATATCAAAAAAAAAAATACATTTAAATTATTTTAAAATAAATCATTTACTCAGTGCAATTGGCGTGTATGGTGAAAGCTGTTTATCGCTCATCGGCTCTCGCAATAATCCTGATGACTGCACATTAATTTGTGGTTAACACCGTGGAAATTATGGATACAGCCACGGAATCATTTATTCTCATTTTTGCCAAATCTGTTTGGAATTACGAATGCATGCATAGGAATTTTACGAAGAAAATTTACCTAAACCGGATTTTAAAATGTTTGTATCGGAATTGGTACCGAAATCGAAAATTAAAGCGAATGAATAGCCGTTCGAATTTTTTCTGGAATACGCCTAAAGTTGCCTTACACGAGTCGATTTTCTGGTCAACTTCTCTTTATCACTTTTCCATTCGACAAGTGCTATGAGCAATAATCACAAATATTTTCATGTCCTGAAAAATTCGTATCCTAATTTTCAGGAGCGGGCAATTATTTTACCTTATAACCAAATAATCATAGATACTTTGCTATATCTACTAATCGACTTTTGTTATACATAGATTCGAGTCCAAATAGTAGAAACCGGAATCGTTGTCTTAATCAAGCGAAGCTTCTTTAGCATTCCTAGGTACTTACGATGTTGCAAATAATTTACTTCACCATGGTGTTCCCTAAACTTGCCCAAAATTCGCAAGAGTGAAACTTCCATATTAGTTATTTGAAATATGCACATTCGTAACATCTCTTGCAAGAACAGATGTGTGAATTAAGTCGAACATTTTTGCATACAACACATTGATATATTTACAATATGTTCATCGAATTACACTCCAATTAAATAAAATTTAAACAAATAAAATTTTATTTGACTTTGAAACACTGCACTTTAAATGCACTGACTCAGAAAATACATCCAATGACGCTTTATAGGAAGGGCAATCACTGAAATCTGCGGCAAAAAGCTATAATAAATCTTTTATCGGTAAAAGCGGATTCAAATATGTAGTTCATATTTTTTAACAACTTTACAGTTTTTTAATAGGTTTGTTTATTGGGCTGCTCTAGCTTACGCCAGATTGAGATATTTCACAAAATTGTGTTTAACGAACACTTTTCTTGCTCTAGGTTGCTCTATCTTTTGTTTCATGAGTACGCTCAAAACAAAACTAGAGTAATCCAGATCACAAATTTCTGCTCTAGCTTTTTTTATGGAGTAATTTAGAGCAGAGAAGCAATTGTCAGTCAGGAAAAAGTAAATTTTTGAAAACTTCAAAAAAATTAGCTTGCAAGAAATTCAATGTGTTTGTAAACGTGCATTTGCATTAATTTTGAAGATTTAAACCAAAAAACCAAATAAAAAGAAACTATCGAGATTCAAGTGTTTCATGGCATTTCTGCTCTGAAATGCTCTAAGTTGCTCTATTTCTATTTTGACAGCTGCCATGCTCTGCTCTGCTCTAACCTGCTCTGAACTTTTTTTTGGTCAGTAAACAAATCTAATATGTAGAATGAAATGAACATTGGGTGGATTCACAAAAATTGAGTGTTTTTTTTTTCGAAAAGTAGAACTTCCTCCACTAATCGTTTTTTTTTTGCAGTGTATCAACCACTACAAATGTTAAAATTTTTCTTCGCTCTGTAAAAATTTTTCTTTTGCAACTATTAACCACAGGGATAAACTCAAATTTGTATTAACTTCTCAGAAATTCCTAAATTAAACAACATTTTTTAAATTTTTTTTATCGAAAACGAGTTCGTGTTAAAATTTCAGAACAACAACAGGTCAGAACGATACTACCATGAATGAAAACAGACAACGTAACATGAACTGGTCAGAACGAAAATCGATACTGAGCATAGCGCGTTGCCGAAACCGGTTTGGGTCAAACCCAAAATTGATTACAGATAACCGAAAATCGTTCCACAATACTGAAATTTTAGTGATAGCACTGTGCAACAAGATTCTACGTAATTGATGAAACCAAAAGAGGAGGAAACTTTATTCCTCCTATGTCAGTTTTATTTGTATAGGGAAAAGTGAACATAGCTTGATAAAATTAAAGAATTGCTTACGAAATGAAATGAACGAAATGATACAAACTTTTACCGGTTCCTGAATATCTCTGAACCGTTCTCTTGTACTAGTTCGTCCTCAATCTCTTTTGCATGCAATATACTACCGAATTGAACATGGTGATGTCTTAGGCGAGGGAAATTGTCCACCGCTACTGGAATGACCCGCTTTTGAACTCATTGAAGGTCAAGGACTAAACAAAATTGAGTGGCTCGGTCCAAAAACTGGTACGGTTCAAAACCGTTTTGCAGCGCTGATCGGATCACCTATCAATCAAACTATCAGGACAATTCTAAATAATATTCGGCACGGATTTTGTTCCCTCTCCCAAAAATTACCCACTAATTTAATGACTTAAACAAAATTTGAAATTCGCAAAATCATGTCAATGGCCAAAACAGATGATTTCCTATACTTGAAATCAGGCCTTTTAATTTTGATTAGTAATTAGTAATCAATTGATTAGAAGGTTTTTTTAATTGGTAATGATTATTTAATTTGTTTTCAAGAAAAGGCAATTACTAATTGATTACGATTAGTAAAAATAAAAAAAAAAATAAAAAACAAGGCGTTTTTGATTACTTTTGATTATTTTTCATTTGTTTATTTTTCTTCATTGTTTTTTTTTTTTTTTTACTTTTTTTTAATATTTCTTTTTATTCACGGTTAAAAATTTGAACCTAAATTTTAAACTTTTTTGGACTACATATGTATATGACCAAACCAAATTTGGTTTCAAGTTCAATCTAGACCAGTTTTCACGAAAATTGGCTAAATGAATCGGGTTTCAATTATAAACAAGAAATGTTTTAACTATTATTTAAAGATAAAATAAATTGTTTGTCAATTGGCGGGAATTCGAACCAAGACTCCCCACATCATGCACATAAAAGTTGTTGGCAAAATTCAATCTTTAATAAGCTTTCAAAAGTAAATTTGAATTGGCAAACCCAAAAGTTTAAATTTTAGACCGAAAAGTTTTAATTTTCAAACCAAAAAGTTTTAATTTTAAACCGAAAAGTTTTAAGTATAAAATAAAACTAAAAAAATGTGGCCGCTGGCAGGATTCGAACGAAAACGCTCAGGAGTCACAGCCGACTGCTCTACCGCTGAGCTATGACGCACATGAAGTTTTTGTGGGCAAAATTCAATTATATTCAAACAAACCAAAAATAAAAAAATTAGACTGCTTTTTCATTTAGATTTTGAATCGAAACCAAAATAAATTGAAAATCTTTGTAGGTATTTGGACGGTTTGAAATATTGTACAAAAAAGTTTGAAAAATTGATTAAACTTTATACGGGTTTAAAATTTAGGTTAATTTTTTTAGCCGTGTGGCCAATTCCTATTACATTTGTATATCCTTCAGCTATATTAATGTGCATGCGTTTGTAGAAAACAACTTTTGGCTTCACCTGTACATATGTTTGTATGTGCAAGCACCCTCACAAAGAGCATCAGCCAGGCTCATTATTCGAAGGAGGGTGGATCTAAGAACCCTCACTGGGTATTTTACGGGACATTGCGGTCTGCGTTATCACCTGAGTAAGCTGAATCTGTCAGATACAACAATTTGTCGGTTCTGCGAACTGGACGATGAAACGCCGGTTCACATACTCTGCGAATGCATTGCGTTAGCAAGAAAGAGAGTCTGCCACCTAGGTGGGGTCACTCCGTTCGTAATATGGAATAAAATACCTGAGGAGGTGCTCAAATTTATAAAGAGCCTCCGCATACAGCAATAAGCTGATAGGTCACACAATAGATCGTACTAATGGTCGCGGTGTAATAAGGCCTTATAATAATAATGTGCAAGCAACGACGAAATTGGGGTGGGGCACGGGGGCACGCATTTTTATGTACTGTGGATTTTTAGTAGAAAAAGACGAAAAGTAATTGAATTTGAATGTGAGCTCTATACATTCTTGTACATGTGAAGATAAACTAAGTATGGCACTTATTTTAACTCTATCAGGTGTTGATATTTTTGCATTTTCGACCTTTGTATCCGCCCAGAGCCTTTGTGACCCCCCCCCCCCCAATTTTGGGTGGAAGACTGTTTAGAACTTTAGAACGGGGTTCACAGGTAGATATCTGACAAAAGTGTCAACCGACTCGGTGTGGATGTCGGTTAGATCCCGCAGATCAAACGACAAGGTAATATGTTGCCGAATGTTGTTGTTGTTGTAGCGAGGTGTAGCCCTGCCTAAATGTCAGACAGGGTCACCCCGAGTATATTGCTCTTGGCCGGGTCGATATAAAAAAACGACCCGGGTCGTTTCGGCACGATGGGTACAGCACAAGTACTGGTACCATTCTCGTAGAACCGGCAATACAAGAAACTAGCCGTGTAGGCCATGTAGGTCATTTAGCGTTACCCAGGGTGCACCAACTGGGAGGTGACCTACTCTTACACCCATGCCGGATCTCGTCATAATGCTTACGGAGATGACTCCTTATGTCTCTCGGGGGCGGATCTGTGTCCAAAAGATGACGGTTTGGATGTCCTGGCTTGTGGCAGTTCAGAAGAAAGTGCCTGTTAGGCAGTTCCCCGTGTTCTCTTACATTCACCAGTTTTTCCTCTTGATGGAGGTGAGACTCAGGAGATATGAGGAGACATCCCGTAGCAGTTCTGATAGCGGTATTTTGGCAGACTTGTAACTTCGTCCAGTTGGTGTTACGCACGTTAGACGATCATATGGGTGCGGTATAGTCAAAGACTGGTCGGCCAATGGCCGCATATGTAGGTAGCAACGTTTCTTTTTTCTTTTCCCCAACTACTGCCGGCAAGTGACTTGAGGATCTTGTTGCGACCTCGTACCTTTGAGACCATTGCAGACACATGACCAGCAAATGAAAAAGTAGATTTGTATGTCGTCACACTCGACTTGATCAAAATTGAAAAAAAAAAAAACGATTTTTATGTCGTCATACTCGACTTGATCAAAATTGAAAAAAAAAAAAAAATGTCTCACTACCTCAAAAGCAAGTGAGAGAGTAAATCAGTAAAATTAAATTTGTTTAGAGAAACAAAAAAAATTAGTGTGACGTCAATATGACGTCAAATTGAATATTTCAGTCGAGACGATCGATCGAATTGTACCTATCGTAGGATTTAGGTAAAAAATAATGTCAAAAATGAGTTGCTCGACCCAAAAAAAGCAATATAGAAAAAATTCGCTTAAAATTGCTTTATTTTGATCAAGCCTTAAAAAATACCAGGGGCTTTCTCATCGGTTTCTAAAGTGTTTGGGTGTGCTGAATTCGAATCCGAAGTCAGATTTTTGGGTCACCCTATGTTTTGTGTCACAGTGTATTTGGTCCGTTCATTAACAAAAAATTATTACTGGATCTAGCGAATTTCTATCATTTCTCATGTAAGAAAGCTAATACTCGCTCCCAGCTAATCCAGTAACAATTTTGAGTACAGTCCTAAAAAAATTAAAGTAGCAATAATATACTTCTTCTAAAAAAGTATATTTTTTGTCCAGTCTAATTTACGTACAAACATATGTACCTATATAAATTTGTGCATTTGTTGAATCGCAGACAATGTTTTCAATTCGGTTCATTAGCGTTGCAGCAAACTTGTTACACTTAAAAATAAATACATGTACAATGTACATTAGGGTGATTCAAATAAAAAAAAATTTGGTTTTTTTCGGTCTTACCCCCTGAAACTTTAGGTATTAATGAGAAAATAAGCTTTGCAAAAAATTAGCGCTCTAACTTAACCCTTAGGGGTGGCTATTTTTTCGCCCTTTCCCATTCATTTTGTATGGGGAAAAATGTCATTTTTTTTAAGTGAATTTTCTTTAAATTTTTGAAACTTTTTTCAAAATATGTTTACATACTCTTAAAGTTGAAGCTTTGAAGCTTCCAAAATGGTAAGCCATGTGCGATTATCTCAACTATTAAAATAATTACAGCCATTAAAAAATGACTGAGTTTTGTACTATTGCACACCCATACACAGTAACACGTATAAAATCTAGTAAATTTTAAATGGCTGTAATTATTTTAATAGATAAGATAATCGCACTTGGCATACCATTTTGGAAGCTTCCACTTTAAGAGTATGCAAAAATATTTTGAAAAAAGTTTAAAAATTGAATGAAAATTCACTTTGAAAAAAAATGCCATTTTTCTCCATACGAAAAAAAATAGCCACCCCTAAGAGTTAAGTAAGAGCGCTAATTTTTTGCAAGGCTTATTTTCTCATCAATACCAAACTTTTTAAGAGGTAAGACCAAGTCGACATTTTTTTTTTTGAATCACCCTAATGTACATACATACATGCATATTTTCCTATAATATAAATGTTTATTGCTCTGCATTTACGAATAAACTGATCAACATCGACAAATGTGGACTTTCATTTCTATAATATATGTTTGTAACCCGAATAACTACAGTGATGACCAGATAACTAGGGTGATCAAGTCAGGCCGGTTAAATTTTATTAGTAACTAGCAGACCCGGCAGATGTTATCCCGCCCCAAGATAGTTCTACGCGAGCCTCCCACCCTTCTGTTTCACTTTTTAGGAGATATCTCCGAACCAGCAGAGATATTTAAATTAGTCACTAAAACCTATGGTCCTTATTCATGGCCAAGACTTTAGGCATGCAGTCGTTAATTGAAAACTAATATGCATTCAATCATGGACAGCGACTATTGCTTCAAGAGAAACGCCTAACTCTACTCAAGTTGTTTTCGTTAAATGGGTTAAAATTATGAATGTATTTAGATTCATTGCAGCAAAAGAACAAAACTTATAAAACGAGTTGAATGATTTTATGGAAAAAATGCAGTTTGAAATCAAATGGGGCAATGCACTTTGTAGTTTCAATAAAAACGCGTTCAGGGCTTAACAAATTTAAATTGATGTCTTTGCATTTCATTTTTACACTCACTGACCTAGCCAATTTAATATCGATCGTTTGATCAACAGTGAGGTTGTTGTTGTTGTTGTTGTTGTTGTTGTTGTTGTTGTTGTTGTTGTTGTAACGAGGTGTAGTCCTGCCCAACGCGTATTTTTCCTTAACCTAAATTGTCATCAATATCTTCTAACGGGAGTCCAAGGAAGCTAGCAGTTTCAATAGGGTTGGACCAAAGAGATATGGGTGTTAGAAGAGTGGGCTCAGAAGAGCAAGAAAATAAGTGATTGGTATTGTGGGGGGACGAGCCGCATGCCGGACATACATTCGGCACATCAGGGTTCAGTCTATATATGTAGGAGTTTAACCTGCTACAATATCCAGAGCGTAATTGAGCCAGAGTGATCAACAGTGAGGTAAGAGTTCCTACATTGAAAGGTCACAGGCAATTTTGGCAGAGAGCTGCTTCACGGAAACCCCCCTTCGAGACAGAAAGTTATGCACTTCTATGGAGAGAAAGATTAGACCCAGGAATCTTCTAACAAAAAACTCCCTATAATCTTACTATATTGGAAGTAACAGTCCCAATGGACCTGCCGAATAATCAGGGTGAAGTTTATTTATTTTTTTTTTTACTTTTATTTTATTATGTTTCAGTGTTTATGTACATTATTATTTGGTTTTATTTAAGTTTTTTTATTTAATTTTATTAGTTTTTTGCTTATTTTTTTTTTATTTTATTCTATTTTATTTTATTATTTAAAAATCGAAAAAAGCCTCGGATTAGAACCCCCTTTAATATTGACGACCCGGCAAAAAGAATAAAGAACAATGAGAAGGATATTAGGGCGTATACCTGGAATGTCCGGACCCTTTCCAGGGAAGGTACCGCTGCCCGACTGGTTGGTGTCTTCGCTAACGCAAAGGCCGACATCACCGCCATGCAGGAAATGCGATGGACGGGACAAGGAATAACGACCATCGGACGTTGTGACGTATACTACAATGGCCAGACACGCAGCAAATCGCGTGGTGTAGGAAATGTCGTGGGAGAGAGACTTCGTCGCCAAGTATTAGCGTTCGCTCCTTTGTACGAGCGTCTAGCTGCGATCCGCATCAAGGCGATGTTTTTCAACATAACATCATCTGCGCCTATGCGCCGACTGAGAAGACGGACGACGCAGAGAAGGACTCCTTCTACGATAAACTTGAACAGACTTATGATCGCTGCCCCCAACATGAAATCAAAATCGTGCTCGGCGACTTTAATGCCAAGGTGGGCAAGGAAGGAGTCTTTGGTCCTACAGTTGGAAAATTTAGTCTCCACGATATAACATCACCCAACGGCACTAGATTGATTGACTTCACCTCTGCTCGCAATATGGTCATCAGTAGTACTGGTTCCAGCATAAGCGAATACACCAAGCCACCTGGCTGTCTCCTGATCAAAGAACAAGAAACCAGATTGATCATGTCATGATCGACGGCAAACATAGCTCCACCGTTCTGGACGTGAGTACCCTGCATGTTCCCAATATCGACTCGGACCATTATCTTGTCGCAGCTAAGATACGCACACGCCTCTGTGCAGCGCAGAAAGTGCGCACAGTAACGGAAGGATGCCGTGATAACGTCGAGAAGCTGCGCATGACACAGACAGCTGATGATTTCTCCACTCGACTCTCACACCTGCTATCAGAAGGCAATCCTAACGATGTAACCGAGCAATGGAAGCATATCTCTCACTCATTGCGTACCGCCGCTGAGGCCACTATAGGGTTCCAGCGAGTCCGAAAGAACAGCTGTTACGATGAGGAATGCAAAGCTGCCTCGAAAAAGAAGGACGATGCCTACAAGGAGACGTTGCGAACGGGCCCAACCCGCAGTGTATGGCAACGCTATCGTGAGGCAATGAAGGAAGAGAGACGCCTTTTCAGAAAAAAGAAAAGTGAGGCCGAAAGTCGAGAGTGTGAGGAGCTTGAGATGCTGGCTGACAGGAATGATGCCCGAAAATTCTATGAAAAGATCCGGCGGATGACGGAAGGTTTTAAGACCGGGGCAAGTTCCTGTAAGGACAATAATGGCGACCTGGTAACCGACGTACGAAGTGTACTTAAATTATGGAGGGAGCACTTCTAAATTGCGAGGGGACGTCGAACCCGATACCCCAATTCCTGACGATGGAAAAGTCGTCCCACCAGATTCATGGACAATGTCAAGAGAAGATGAAATGGCCCTTGGAGTATTTGAGAGAAAAGCTCTCCGGAAGTTTTTTGGTCCTTCCCGTGATGCCAACGGCGAGTATCGAAGGAAATTTAACGATGAGCTGTACGAGCTTTACGCAGACCTGACCACAGTCCAGCGAATTAAAGGCCAAAGGTTCCGCTGTCTGGGCCACGTTATGCGAATGGACAAAGAAGCTCCAGCACAGAAGGTTTTCCTATCGTCACCTGAATTCGGCAGCAGAGAAAGGGGGAGGCCTGAGTTGGAAACAACAGGTGGAGGATGGCTTGAACTCCCTTGGGGAAACGGCCAAAATCGCTTAGGCGGTTTTATTTCATTTTACAATTTTTCTTGTTGTTTTGTTTACATTTTCTTTATTTTATTTTTTTTTAATCTATTTTATTTCATTTAATTTATTTTATTTTACTTAATTTAATAATATTTTATTTAATTTTATATTTTTATTCAATTCTGTTTTTTTTTTATTTCATTCTATTATCTTTTATTTTATAAAAAGTTTTTTATTAGGTCGCTTTTGTCGTTTCTCGGCCCGGATTATTGCTATCGATTTTAAACCAACTTCTTGTTGATTTAGGATCTTCAAATTTTCACCATAGGTGGCGCTTGGGTGGCTATATTTTAAAAAATCGCGCCTATGGTCCGATTTGGCTGAAATTCGGAACATGTACAATCGTATTACTTACTAGCATGAAAGTAAATGGTTTCTTTACAAAAATCCCACTAGGTGGACCTGGAATCGTGATAATAAAAACTGAAAATACTAATTATGGACCGATTTGTCCGATATTTTACGTGTGCATTACTTAAATAATTTTCCAATGTTGTTTGGACCCGCTAGGTGCCGCGTAGGAAATGCGTTGTTGCATTGGTTTTCCAACTATGTTATGTTATGTTATGTTAAAGTGGCTGCCTCCGCAGTCCACGCGGAGGCTCACGTGGGCCTTAGTTTGGTCCGTTGTGATACCACGAAAGGAGCCCTAAAAATTCCCTTTCTGTAGATCTACCTGACCCAGCAGAAAGGTCGCATCCCCCAAAAAGTTTTGTAAGAAACCTTCTGACATACGACCTCTCCGCTGGGGCAGGTCGAGGCAGGAGGCCTCAAAAACACATAAAAACCTTGAAGGGATCCGTCCGCCCGTCACCCCCATACAAAGTGCAACGTATACGTTGCAACTCTATATGGTGATGACGGACAGACGGATCCCACAAGGTTCGATGTGTTTAGGGCCGGAGTTCATACACCCATGAAGCTAAACCAGCGCGTTTGTCTGATGTAGCGCAGAAAATCATCTATATTTGCAGATTCTAGCTCCGCGAGGCATCCAAAGGAGTGTTTGCGGAGACATCGGTACCTGGTTTTCGACAGAGCGGGACAGTGGCATAGATAGTGTTCTACACTTTCTATCTCCTCCTCGTCCCTGCAGCTGCGGCAGAAGTCATTTGTATAGAGGCCCATGAGAGCGCCATGGGTTCCCATAAGACAGTGTCCTGTAAGAAGGCCCACTAGTGGGCTAATGAATAGGCGATTCAGATGAATTACCGATTGCGACCTTTTTTCGTTAAGTTTGGGCCAAATTTGCCTGGACGTTCTGCAAGTCGGCTCCATGGCCCATCTTGCGTCGGCTTGTTCTATGAACCGGGAACGCAGCCAGTGCTTGCATGTATTTAGAGGGGGGCTCACCCAGCTGCCGGAGGTGATTGTATGTAGACAGGTGCCCTTCCTTGCTAGCTCATCGGCAGCGCAGTTACCCGATACAAAACTATGGCCTGGGACCCATATTATACTCAGGCTGCACTTATCGGATAGCTTATTTAGAGCTTCCCTGCACTTAATCGCCACTAGTGACGACGTCTTACTACTTTGCAGGGATTTTATGGCAGCTTGGCTGTCGGAAAAAATGGAGATAGAGTTAGTCACTGGCAGGTTAGTCAGATAGCGAGCAGCTTCCCAGATAGCTATAAGCTCAGCCTGAAAGACACTGCAGTGGTCTGGAAGGCGTAAGCTCATATTAATGTCGAGCTTACTTGAGAAGATTCCACTGCCGACTTTGTTGTCTAGTTTAGAGCCGTCCGTGAAAACGGAGATTTCTTGACCTCCCGGTTCCACGCAATTTTTCCACTCGCTTCTCTCTGGGATCCACGTTTCGAACTTGTTATCCCAGCAAGGCCGTGGTATTGCGTAGTCCAGCTTTAAGTAAGAGTTGGGGAGTTGCTTCAGGATCTGGGTATGCCCAAACCTGCAGTCCCTCCAGGGTTGTAGTGCGTTGAGCCTAGCTGCGTTGCAACTGGCAGTAAATTTCCCATACAGGTCAGTGGGAAGAAGAAAAAGTATGGTTTCAAGAGCCTTGGTGGGAGTGGAGGGGAGGGCACCGCTAATAAGCATTGCTGCCATCCGTTGCACCTTTGTGGCTTTGGTTTTGTTAGATTCGATCTCGAGAGCCGGCCACCATACGGTGACGGCGTAGAATAGTATAGGTCGCACCACTGCCGTGTAGATCCAGTGGACAATGTGGGGCTGAAGACCCCACTTTTTTCCGATTGCCGACCTACAGGCGTAGAGCGCCATTGTGGCTTTCCTGGAGCGTTCCTCCATATTACGCCTCCAGTCCAGCCTTTTGTCAAGAATTACGCCAAGGTATTTAACCTCGGTAGAGAGTTCGATCACCCTCCCATTCAGCGATGGGGCGGTGAAATCTGGTATATTGCGTCTGCGGGTGAAGAGCACCATCTCAGTTTTTTCACTGCTGATGCTTAGTCCACATTCCTCAGACCAGGTTTTTGTTAGATTCAGCGCATTTTGCAAGAGTTCGCTAAGCACCGAGGGATGCTTGCCAGTAGCCGTCAGGGCTATGTCGTCTGCATAGGCAATGACCTGGCAGCCGGTGTGCTTTAGTCTAGATAAAAGAGTGTTCACCGTCAGGTTCCAAAGTAGAGGAGAGAGAACACCCCCTTGGGGGGTTCCTCTGTTGGCATACCTTGTAAGTGAAGAATTGCCCATTTCGGAAATAATGGTTCTTCTTTGGAGAAGGAGTTCAACGAACTCCACTAGCGGCTCTTCCACTCCCAGCGAACGCAGGGAGCTCGTTACCGCTGTTGGAAGAACGTTGTTAAAAGCCCCTTCTATGTCAAGAAAAATGCCGAGCGTAAACTCCTTGAAAGCAAGTCCCTTCTCTATCCCAGAGGTGATAGCGTGTAGAGCCGTCTCTACGGACTTGCCCTTGGAGTAGGCATGCTGGCTGTTGGAGATTAGTCCTGGATTTGCCGTTCGCCTAATGTAGGCATCTAGCAATCTTTCTAGAATTTTTAGGAGGAAAGAGGTCAGACTTATAGGTCTGAGATCCTTTGGGTTATTGCAGGATGTCCTGCCTCCTTTCGGTATAAAGACTACCTTTGCCTTGGTCCATTCCGTGGGGATATAGGCCAGGTTGAGGCATGCCTTGTAGATTTGAGTTAGCAGCGGACTAATAAGATCGCTCGCTGCTTGTAGTTCGGCGGGAAATATACCATCTAGTCCCGGAGATTTGAAGGGTTTGAAGGACCTGATTGCCCAGTTAACTCCTTTTCTGCTGACTAAGTGGTCCAAGGGCCTCGACGGCCTTGGGTTAGATTGCGAGTTCGAGGGTAGGTATGGTTGAGAGGTGCTGCCCGGAAAGTGGGCCGTGACCAGGGTATCCAGGATTTCGGCACTAGATGAGGCCCATTCTCCATCAGCTGTACGAATACAGCTGAGAGGAGTAGGGTTTTTGGAGAGGACCTTACGTAGGCGATTTGCCTCCGAGACTTCCTCAATATTGCTTGTGAAGTTTTTCCAGGATTCCCTTTTGGCCCTCCTGGTTAACTTCTTAAAAGATTTTAAGGCGTCCCTGTAGGGGGACCAGATCCCTGTCTGTTTTGCCTGATTAAAGAGTTTTCTGCTGTTCTTCCTTTGCTCGGAGATTTCAGGGGTCCACCAGTACGGTTTCTTTCTACCCCTTTTTTTAATCTCCGGGCAGGCTGCTATGAAGGCAGCGTTACAAGAATTGGTGACAAGATCTACTGCTTCGTCTATCTTAGACGGTGAGTCTAGCTCACCGAGAGAAGCAAACGATATGTCTGAGAGAGGCGCTTCATCAGATCTTATCGGTAGGCAAGACCTACCGTGAGAAGCGTTTTCTTGGAGGGTAGAGGACAGGACCACTTTGTAAAGGTCCCAGTCCGTACGTCTCCTGTTCCTGTAAACCGCCATAGGCGGAGGTCGCAGAAGCAGATTAAAAGTTACGTACATATGGTCAGAGTAGGAGTTATCATCGGAAACTTTCCATTCCTTAACTAAGTCAGAGAAAGGTCCTGAAACCAGAGTAATGTCTAGAACCTCCCTCCTATTCGAGGTGACAAAAGTTGGTTTGTCCCCAGAGTTACAGATACAGAGGTTATTTTCTATGATAAAATCAAAAAGAGACTCACCCCTTGTATTTGTGTCGGTTGAGCCCCATGCGAGGTGGTGCGCGTTGGCGTCGGCTCCAATGACTATCGGAAACCCCTTGAGTTGGGCCTCCTTTACCGCCTTGCTGAGCCTATCCTGTGCAGAGATGGGGCGATCGTGCGCAAAGTATGCGGACATCAGCCAGAGGGTATAGTCCTGCAGCTCGAGGCTGATACAGGTGAAGTCATCATCGCTAAAAGGAGATAGTAGAAAATAAGAAAGAGTTTTTCTGATAAGAATACATGATCTGAGTCTACCTTTTGCAGGTGGCGTCACCAGCTGGTACTCATCGGTATTCAGCCCACAGACCCTGGTACCGACGACCCATGGCTCTTGGACTAGAACAACCGCCTCCGATGTTTTGCAGAGGCGTAAGATTAGCGCAGCGGAGGCTGCCTTAGAGTGATGCAGGTTAATTTGCAGTATCCGGACCATCAGGACCGTTCTGAAAACTCAGCATCGACGTCCATCTCCCCCTGCTCCGTCCCGCCCGATGCCACCTCAACGATTGTATCGTCGAAGCCAACATCTGACCGGTCGGATTCCAGGAGGAGGTATTCGTCCATGCTGGTAGAGAACTGCCCTGCCAGCTCAGATACAGAGAGTGTATCACTCTCGGACTCTGGAGCACTACGTGCTAGTTCGATATCGACCTCATGTACACTCGAGGTGTTGCATGGGGTCGTGAGATTTGCTGCGGTGGAGGTGGGTACACTCGAGGCGCTGCCCACCTCCTCCAAATTCATCGGAGCCGACTCGATGGAGGTAGCTGCTGCCTCAGAGTCCAGCGTAACAAGTGCACTCAAGGTGTTTCCTGCCATCGCATCACTCTGAAGCTCGGGCTTCGTCTCCATCTCCTCCGGCTCCTCTCGCTGGGTACCATCCCGCTTGACTTTCAACGTGATGGAGTAGAAGCCGTAGCTTAACACTCCATCCCATTTAGCAAGCCAAGGAAGAGACGCCTCGCTAATGACGAAACCGACATAGCGTTGCTTCTCCCTTGTCTCGCCCACGCGGACTATCCTCCAATCGCTTGAAGGTAGTCCCGGGTTGCTTTGCGCGATGGTGCCCAGAATCTCGCCAGGCTCCGCCAGCACGTCTGGGACCCAGGCCCAAGCTCTCGGTCTGTTTGGAATTTCTTCCAAACTGACGGCATCCAGCTTAGCCCCGGGCCACAGCTCCCCCAGCGAAGCTATGGCGAGTGTGTACAGGCGGCAAGAGCGCTCGTCTGCGCAGGAAACTAATTTGATCCTACCCTGATACCAGCCGGCATCGCGGATAATGGGAGCAGCACCCGGATTCTTGTCCATAATGTCCTTGAACTGCCTGAGAAGGCCGTTCAGGACATCCTTCCAATTGTCCGGGGTAATGTTCCCATCCGGATGGCCGCGGTTCAAAACCGCCAGCGTGATGCTGCCCTTGGCAACCTCGTTGAACGGTTTTGTTAGGGCAGGTGGAGAGGGGGCAGAGGTTATGGGCCTATGCCTTTTAGGGACGCTCGAGGCGTGTACTGTCGACCGCTGCCTTTTAAGGGCTGGCCCATCCGACCCGGTTGGCGCCGTATTGGCAGGATTGGTTGCGGTGTTTGCGGTGTTACGCGTTGATTTTTCCGCAATGATTTTCCTGGCCCAGGCCAGAGAGCTTTTTTGCTCTGCCGTCAGCTTATCGCTGGGAGACTTGCCCAGTCTCTCTACAATTTTGGCGGCATTTCGTAGATTCCGCTGATTACGGACTGAGAGAGGGACTCGTTTGCTTGCCTTAGAACCCTCTAGGGGGTCAGCCGGCTTGCCACGAGTTAGTTTTGTATGGGCGGGGGCATTCACTCTGTCCGTGGAGGACCCGGTGTTGGTTTCCGCCACATGCTGAGCAGAGGTGCCCGTAAGACGGGCCACCTGCGTTTGCTCAGCCGGGAGTTGCTTTCCCTCAGTGGGGCTAGCTTTTCCGGCTGTTACAGGTTCGGACTTGCCCTCAGGGGGTTTGGTCCTACTGCTGCTAGCTTGCGCAGGTGGCCGAGAAGTGGTATGAGGCCGTGCAGGCCTGATCGGTGCCACCTTAGCGGTTCCCGATTGTGGCAGGGTTTTACCAGTATTGGCCTTTTTAACGCCTGTGCCAGAGGCAGCATCTTTACCCGTGCAGGGCTCCGAGGCTTCCCGATGGTGTAGAATCTTCAAATTTTCATCATTATGAGGGTTTCTACACCGCCCCTGCGGGTTAGGGGTTTAGAATATGCCCGAGGTAGGCATACCGGTCGTGAGAGACGACTAATATGCACATAAAGCTATGGTCAGAGATTTAGCGCACTTTCCATTGTACTGAAAAATAGTACAGTAACTTTCAAGATAATACGAATTGCACAAAAAATTTTGAGGCTTAACAATAGTATTGTATTGCTCTCTTCAAATGACAATAGAATTTCCTTTATATTTCTTTGATATTTGTTTTTGCTAACAACTAAAATATGCAAAAAATAAAATATAGTACACCCTCAATAGCCCATAATTAGATTCCAAAAATTTGTTTAGCGGAATAACGTTGTATGCAATTTATTCGAATGAATAGGTAAAAGTGGTAACAAAAGTATTGTCCGCGAGCCATCAGAATCGACTAAAAATCTATCAGAGGATGGATTGTGGATTAAATAAACCCATGTAGTTCGAATCGACTAAAATCCGTGATCGAGATGTTGGACGTGTTATAGGTTAGGTTCAAGTGGCTGCCGCAGAGGCACACCTAGGCCAGTATTAAAAGGCCCGTTGTGATACCACCAACACTAGGAAAGTCAGTTCCGGGACCCTGCCATATGAAAAATCCCGGTATTAACGGAATTCTCCAAATAGCAGAATCCCGGCACTGACCCTCCTATACCGACACCGTTACTCCTCCTCGAACCATTTAGATGACTTGATGAAGGCCATCAGGTCCTTTATGTCCAGCTCCGTGACCTGGCGTAGGCTGACCAGGAAGGGAACTCCCAAAAAGCGCATTCTCGCGCCACGTAAAGCCGGGCAGTTGCAGATGAGGTGCTCCACCGTTTCCTCCTCCTCATCATCCTTACAACTCCTACAGCATCGTCGGTAGGGCACACCAAGTCTTTCTGCGTGCCTACCAATGAGGCAGTGCCCAGTTAATACGCCTATTAATATGGAGATTTCTCTTCTCCTTAGGGCATAAATTTGTCTTGATCTTTTATGATCCCATTTCGGCCAGGTTTCTTTGGATATCCGGCATCCTGGAGATTCCAGCCATCTTTCGTTTGCCCCGGGACCCATGTTAGGTTAACGCGATTCTGTTGGGCCATCTCTTGTAGAGATCGACGACAACTGAGCGTCAGTTCAGAGTTGAACGAGTAAGAGCCAAGGGATTTGATGGCCGCCTGGCTGTCGCTGAATATAAAAATGTCCTGTCTGATAGTGTGTTGGCCTATCCAAGCCGCGGCGTCCATGATTGCTGATACTTCAGCCTGGAAGATACTGCAGTGATCAGGTAGTCTGAAGGAGAGCTCAAGGTTCAGATCCTTTGAATAAACCCCTCCCCCAACTCTGCCGTCTAACTTCGAGCCATCAGTATAAATGGAAGTGCCGCCATGAGTGACGGGACTCCGATCCGTGCTCTCCCATTCTTCCCTGCTGGGAATGTTGATTTTAAAACCGCTATCTCCGACTGTTGTGGTCGCACAGCGATCTGTGCTCAGCGGAAGAAAGCTATAGGATCCCAAAATACAGGCGTGTCCAGTAGTGCTTGCGCCCCAGCCGGACGTTTCCCTCAGACGCAGAGCCGATGCTGCTGCTACTCGGTGCCCTTCCAGATCGAGTGGCAAAATGCCAAGAATGGCCTGGAGTGCTTCATTGGGCGTTGTTCTTAACGCACCGCTTATACAGATCATGCAAGATCTGTGTACTTTACCTAGCAGATTAAGGTTTGTTGCCTTGCTCGGCGCAGGCCACAATACCACAACTCCATAGAGCATGATTGGTCGAATGATTGCAGTGTAGATCCATTTGCATATTTTGGGGCTGAGCCCCCATTTCTTTCCAATGGCTCTTTTGCACGTGTAGAGTGCAATACACGCTTTCTTCTGGCGCTGAAGAACATTCTCCTTCCAGGTTAGTTTCCTATCCAGAACTGTGCCCAAGAACTTGGCTTTGTCAGCCAAGTTCAGGTGCACGTTATTCAGTTTTGGTAGTATTAGCGGTGGTATCTTATAGCGGTTGGTGAAAAGGACCAGTTCTACTTTTCCCGGGTTGATGCTCAGTCCGCAGCGCGAGCACCATGAGGAAACCTCTCCCAGTGCTACTTGCATCAAGTCGCACAGGGTTTGTGGGAATTTGCCCCTATATACTATAGCTAAGTCATATGCATATGCCACTACCTTCCCGCCCCCCCAGCTTGTGTCTCGCAGCATCGAGTTGACAGTGAGGTTCCATAGAAGCGGGGAGAGAACACCACCCTGAGGTGTTCCCCTTGTGACATAGCGTGATAAGTCAACCGAGCCCAGTGATGAAACTATTCGTCTACCCCTTAGCAGTTGATCAATAAGTCCAATAAGAGACCTGCTTATGCCCAGACTTGTTAAAGCGGTGTTTATAGCATCAGGGCTTATGTTGTTGAAGGCTCCTTCAATATATAAAAAGGCCACAAGACAGTACTCCTTTTCATACAGCGATTTTTCAATAACAGAAACTAGGCTGTGAAGCGCAGTTTCTGTAGATTTCCCTTTGGTGTATGCATGCTGATAGCTACAGATCAGGTTGCTATCAATAGTAGAGGAGAGGTAGTCATTTATTATCCTCTCGAAGGTCTTGAGCACAAAGGATGAGAGACTGATCGGCCTGTAGTCCTTGGGCTCGTAATGAGACGCCTTCCCCGCCTTAGGAATAAACGCTACCGTGGCACATCTCCAGGAGCACGGAATGTAGCTAAGAGCCAGGCAGGCTGTATAGAGCAATACAAGCCATTTGGCTGATGTCTCCAGCGTGTTTATGAGTTGTGCGGGAATAATCCCGTCTGGCCCGGCAGCCTTGAACGGTTCGAAGCTTTTAACCGCCCACCTAACCTTTTCCTCCGTGATGGGCCAGGTTTGTTGTAGGTGCTAGGGGTTCCTCATGCAAGTTCCCTGGGAAGTGCGTATTCAAGAGCAGCTCTAGGGTTTGCCTCTCCGTGCTGGTCCAGGATCCGTCAGGTTTGCGCAAATAGCTTGTGGCTGTTTGAGTTTTTGAGAGCACTCGTCTAAGTCTCGCTGTATCGTCGACATTTTCGACCCCAGTACAGAAATTTCTCCACGATACTCTCTTCGCCTGCCTCAGAGCTTTTTTTTAGGCCCTGAGTTTAACTTTATATTCGAGCCATTGAGTCTCCGTGCCAAGGCACTGGGCAAGCCTGCTCTAGGGCATTCGAGAGCGCCGATCTTTACCAGATCCTCCAACTCCCCTACTGATAAGGGGACTTGTGGGGGCAGCGCTGGCAAGTCCCTAGATAGTATTTCATTGTGTAGCTGCCAGTTAGTGTTACGTGGGTTGCGTTTCATAACCGTCTGCTCAACAGAAAAGTCTAGAACTAATTCTACGTACCGGTGGTCGGAGAATGAGTGTTCATCGAGAACGCGCCATTTTCTGACCCACTCATAAGCGCCTTCGCTGCAAATAGTGAGTTCTATGACCTCCCTACGGGTTTTAGTAATAAACGTAGATTCGTTACCCACGTTGCAAACTACCAGGTTAGTTGTTAACAAATAATCAAACAACGACTCTCCTCTAGCATTGATATCGGAGCTTCCCCACTGGACGTGATGAGCACTGGCGTCAGTTCCGATAATAAGATGACCCATGGAAAAATTTGCCACCAGGTCTTTTACCTCCCTCTGTGGCGGAAGTTCTTCGGCGTCGTAGGGCATATAGACCGACGCCATCGTCAGACTGGTACTGTCGACTGTTAAACTGGCAGCTGTAACGTCACCATTGGTATAGTTGGGCAAGAGAAAGGCATTCAGCTCAGACTTAACCAAAATACAGGCTCTAACCCTGCCCCCCTCTCTGGCTTGGATTAGCTTAAAACCCTTAGTCCCCAAACCGCAAATCCTTGAGCTGTTGACCCAGGGTTCTTGGATGAGGACCACATCTATGTCGCCTTTAGAGAGACGACTGATTAAAGCAGCCGAGGCTGCTTTAGATTTGCGCAGGTTTATCTGAATCACCACCAACATGAAAGCGCTCAGACTTCCCTGCCACCGGCGTATCGTCGAGTTCCACCTCGTCTGGAGGCTTATCTTTCAACGACGATTTGTTCAGACCACTATTTGGCGTAGCCGAGATCCTACTAACTGTGGCAGTATTGACTTTGGTGCGCTCAGGATTAGCTGCTATCACTGTGACGTTGCGGTCTTCCCCGTCCAGCAGGCTGTCTCCCATCTCCGAGCTGTGCCCTGCTCCTTCGCCATTTGACGTGGCAGATACCATACTTTCCGAGTCGACATCTCCGACTCCTCCTCCTCCGGCTAGTTTCTTGTATTGCCGGTTCTACGAGAACGGTACCAGTACTTGTGCTGTACCCATCGTGCCGAAACGACCCGGGCCGTTTTCTTATATCGACCCGGCCAAGAGCAATACACTCGGGGTGACACTGTCTGACATTTAGGCAGGGCTACACCTCGCTACAACAACAACAACTCCTCTACCGGCACTGCGATGTCCGAGCCCTCCGGTGCAGCCGAAATAGCAGCGCGCTGTGCATCGCCGCGGTATACGTGGATCACGATCTGACCGATGCCGTAGTGCACTCGTCCATTGCACCGTTTAAGGAGCTCGAGTGCTTCCTTAGTCAAGGTGAAGACCACTTGCCTGTCAGGCCCTACCGCATCCTCGACCAGATTGACACCCCAGTCCTGCGTCGGGAGAGACGGGTTCATGATCCTGAGCATCCTGAGAATTCTCTCAGGTTCAGCAGGGATAGCAGGAATCCACGCTCTTGCCCTTGGCCGAGCCGGGATGTCCTTCCAGTCGACAACCTCGATTCTTGCCCCTTGGTAGATCTCACCCAGTCTTGCAGCTGCTGCCTTGTACAGTGCAACAGGTTTTGCATCCTCGCAAGCGAATACCTTGATTCGGCCCTGGTGCCATCCCGCATCAGAACCCATCGGCGTGGCACCCGGAGACTCATCCATAATGTCGAGAAGGGCATTACCGATAGCGTTCCGGACGTACCGCCACTGGTCCCTAGGGATGGCCCAGCTTTCGTTACCTCGGTCAATGACGCCTATGAGGATCCTATCCTTAGTTACTTCAGCAAAGCTGAGTTTACCCACTACGGGGGCGTGTTGCTGCCGCGTCGGTTGAGGTTTTAAATCCACGTCCGATCTCTGGCGTTTGAAGGGATTTCCATTAACCTTCTTTGGCGCGGAATCGCTTTGGAAGTTCGGTCGTCTCTTGTGAAATACCCTCGTATTGCTTCAGGATCTTCGCGGCCGCTCTTTTGTCCAAGTACTCAGAGCGACTGGGAGATGTCTTTTGGGGTAAATTTCGACCCGTAGTTGCCATCGCGGTCGTTCCCTTATTTGGATCTCTGGGGCCAGGTCGAGAGACCACTGCCACAGACGTTAAAGACTTGGTTTCGGTACCGGCACTTTGTACCGGTACTTACTTTGGGGATTGCCGCCTTGTTATCCAGAGCTAATCGACCCGTTGTTGTTGTAACGAGGTGTAGCCCTGCCTAGATGTCAGACAGGGTCACCTCGAGTGTATTGCTCTTGGCCGGGTCGATATAAGAAAACGGCCCGGGTCGTTTCGGCACGATGGGTACAGCACAAGTGCTGGTACCGTTCTCGTAGATCCGGCAATACAAGAAACTAAACTAGCCGTGCAGGCTATGCAGGTCATTTAGCGTTACCCAGGGTGCACCAACTGGGAGGCGACCTACTTTTACACCCCCCTACTTTTACACCCCGTAGTTGCCATCGCTGTCGATCTCTCGGCTGATAGAGAAATGGAGTTTGTCCTCCGACGTTGCGTTCTCGCTTGCTCCAGCATTTTCCTCCTCTGCTGTGCAGTATACATAGTTGTATCTTTAGTTTTAGGGTTTTTGTTACTATTTATCATCTTGTTCGTACCACCCCTCGCCGGGCAAGGCCAGTTTAGGGTCAAGGGAAGAGTAAGGGGAATGTGTCGTCCGCCGCGGCAGAGCCCCATACCGCGGTAAGGCCATAGTTACTCTCCGAGGCGGCCCGGTATCAGAGAGGCTCCGTTCGATTACAGCCACGATTTGCCTCCCGGCTGCAAACGTCCAATAGGCACGTGGTCGCATAACACCTTGGATTGGGAGGAGGAAGATCTTAGTCGTCGCGCCAGAGAGGATTGGCTTCTCTCGTGATGTAGTACCGGTGGCGCTATGATCACAAGGGCAGCGTAGCCCTGTGGCTATCGACTTAAGCCCTCGTACCGCGGCAAGGTGTCCACCCTTCACTAGGGTGGACGTGTTATAACCAATGACTGAAACTGAAACCGTAACCGGAACGGATTAAAACCGATTCATTTTTCAAGCCGAACCCGATACCGCTATATTGCGAAACCGAAACCGGTTCGAAACGGTTTTAAATATTTTAATGGGTCACTTCTTTTAGTGGCCACATATGTAGGTATTTTCAATTATCCATCAATCCATCATTGCCGCAGGAAAAAATGTATGAAAATTCAGACCTACTTGTTGTTGTTGTAACGAGGTGTAGCCCTGCCTAAATGTCAGACAGGGTCACCTCGAGTGTATTGCTCTTGGCCGGGTCGATATAAGAAAACGGCCCGGGTCGTTTCGGCACGATGAGTACAGCACAAGTACTGGTACCGTTCTCGTAGAACCGGCAATACAAGAAACTAGCCGTGTAGGCTATGTAGGTCATTTAGCGTTACCCAGGGTGCACCAACTGGGAGGCGACCTACTTTTACACCCCTACACCTACTTTGAAGCATAGCTGTCAAATAATGATTACGATTAGTAATCGGTTAGATTACTTTTTAAAAAGAATTGTAATGATTATTTATTGTGCGTTTGAAATATTGGGATTACATAATGATTACGATTATAAAGAATAAAAATATAATCACGATTACTCTAGATTACTGAAAAGAATCAAAAATAATCAAAATAAATAATTGATTCTTTTCAGCGATTCTTTTTGATTACTTTCAATCCAAAATACCAAACAACTTTCGGATTGAACAGAATCAAAAAGAATCGCTGTAAAGAATCAAATATATACTTTGATTATTTTTGACTATCTTGGATTCTTTTCAGTAATCTAGAGTAATCCCGATAATTTTTTTATTCTTTATAATCGTAATCATTACGTAATCTAGTTGGGACCAAGATAATTGTAATGTAATCAATTATTTTACTATCAAATACAAAGTAATCAGATTACTTATTATTACGATTAGTAATCAAAACTTAACAGGTATGCTTTGAAGCTACATACTTGAGTTTTTTAGTAATACAATTTATTTTGTTCGTATTTTATTTGGAAACCAAAACCGGGACGTTAGGAAATGTAATGTCAACATCGGTAACACTCTGCTAAATCTTCGAGGTTGTGTTTTGCCCTTACAAATAACAAGAACAATAAAACAAAATTTTTTTTACTCATTTACATTTTATTGTCGGCTATACTTTCTTTATTTTTTAACTTGACCAACAGATTTCATTATATGCAAATCGTTGCTACTAAAAATTGGCAAAATATAAGTTTTATTGTTTATCTAAACAGAAGTACTATCTAAGAAAGTTTTGATTTAAGTATTTAATAATTTTTTTTTTGTATGCTTGCGCTTATACAAAATTATAGTACAAAATAAAAATGTCATTAATAAATTTTTCCGCCATACATAGGTATTTACATATATACCCGTAATGATGATAATGAATATTGCGATAACATATTTTGGCTAACCGAAAAGGAAGCTGATAACAAAAAGCTAATTTGCAAAAAAATTCTTAAAATTAGGTAGCTATAAATTTTATTTTATTTTTTGAATTTTGTGCCGTTTGATTTGCATTAGTTAGCGGCTTATACATGGGTGTGTGTATGTATAGATAATTATTTTATGTACATTAGACTGGCCCACATATGTAATTTTTTGTTTTTAATTATGTTGGCATTATTTTTTAGAAGGCTAGAGAAGGTAAATATTTCAGATTTTAATAGTAATTTCTACAGGTCTATAATTACTAGATAGCTTAGAATTTGTAGGACTGTTCTACTTTGCATCAAAACTGCTAAACGCTTGAAATTAAATTCTGCAGGCTACCCGTTCCGTGGCTATCAGGCTTTAAACATTGGTAAGAACCTATAGGTTTTATTAAAAGGAATTGTTTTTTTTTTAACTCCATTAGTTAAGTGTTTTTTTTTTTTTTTGAAGCCTGATTACCTACGTGCGAATGGCCCACCCAGCAAAATTTATCGTTTAGACCATTTTTGTTTGAAATTTTATTTCATACTTTTACATTTTAAAGCAGAAATGAAATGGTCGGTAAAAATCGTTAGGAGCATCATTCAGTTCCGAAAGTAAAAAAAAATACAATTCAAGGTCAGACATTTCAAATTCAAGTTCAGAAATTTTCATTTGAAATTCAGAATGTTACAATGCATATTCGAATTTTCATTTTAAACTCAGAAACGTTCAAAAAATTGAGAACTTGAATTTTAGTTTTCTGAACGTAAGTTGTAACTTGATGAATTTTAATTGAATAAAGGTATAAAATCGAATGTTAAGATCTGAAACTTATACAATGTTACTTTCGGAATTTTCAATAATTGTATCAACATAATTTTCAAACAAAAACTTTTTTGGTGCAGTCTAATGTAACTATGTACATAGATTTATACTAAAACATGCCATGGTTTCATAACATACATATTGCTTGGAAAAATTAACTATTAAGAAATATTTGATACGATCTCATTTAAAATAAAATAAGTTTAATTAAGAGAGCGCTATTGCAATGGCTTGGCCAAAAATATACATAAATTTCGTTTATTGGCTTTGGAAGATAATGAATGCTACTTCTATTTACAATATATATGCATTTTGTTTACTGGAATATAATGAAGGCCGAGTGGAAGAATGTACTATCCTAGAATATGGTTAACTCTTTATAGATCGTAAACCTGTGGAATAAGGTTACCGGCAATAACGGTTAATCAGGCTATTCAGCCAAATTCTGAGATATAACCTTCCTCAACCATTTATTGAACTAGTACATTCCTAAGTTCAGCGGGCGATATGCTACTTATATTTATACACTAAGCGCCAAAACAACAAAAACAAGCGCACATACGCAGCTTATTACAAGCAGAAAATAAACATGCGATTACATCACACTGTAGTGCTGCTAGGGTTAGCATAACTGCGATAAAATTTATTCATTTGCTCCAAAAAGATGAAGGTCAACACGGTATGCGGACCGAGACGACAGAAGTAGGGCGTAAAACCTTTCCATAGTGCAAATACACCTTCCTGACGTGCCACCCTCATCAAAACATCAGTTGTACCCTTATACTCGGGTTTGGCACCAGGAGCTGTTTTCATATTTTGTATACGTGTCTTGGCAATATCCAATGGCATTGAGGTAATTGTTGTTAAGAAACCACTCAACATGCTAGCGGCAAAATGCAATTTTACACCTTCATCCATTTTGAGTGGACCACTTTTGAAGTATGCTTTGAATTGGGAATAGGAAGCTAATTGTGTCATATTGACCACCATAGCGCGTCCTATCGTGGGCACACAACCACGCCATAACGCTGTCACACCCTCCTCACGTGTAATACGTATTAGCGCATTGGCCACATTAGTGTAGTTACGTCGTTCTGCCAGCGGCAAGCGGCCATCACTGGCCATGCGTATCAACGCCACTTCAGCGGGTGTGCCGATGAAAGCGCCACAAGCGCCGGCTGCAACACCCATGCTCATAGTTTCCAAAATACCGGGTGCCTTCTTGTATGCCGTCTGATATGTTTCAATGAGGTATGTATATACCCCCAGACGTCCTGTGGTGTAGGTGGCTTGACGCAACAAAGCGGCACCAATTCCCTTGTACAGCGCCAATGGACCTTCATTTTTGGCCACTTTTTTGAAGCAATCAAATGAACTGTCATACTCTTTTTTGGCACCACCAGCACCCGAGATTTGCATGCGTGTCTTTACCAAATCCAGTGGCTGCACAACCATGGTGGCGCCCATGCCAGCTAGGCCACCAAACAAGAATTTCAAGCCATTTGGTATGGGCGCTGCTGCTGCTGCTGGTTTGGCTGGTGCAGCTGTGACACTTTTTTTTTGCTCACCTGGATTTGACATTTTTGTACTTGTGCAACAACCCGCGCGCGTTCACTTACCAACCGCAAAAAATGTATTGCCTCTACACAATCTTTCCACCACAAACACGGAGCACCTACTAAAGTGCACCAGCAAGTGTTAACACGCTTGTAACTTCTCTAGCTGGAACCTGGAGCACTGAGCACTGTGGAGCGTTCGTTTTCAGAGTTAATTCATTTGTTCAATTGCTAATTTATGCAATGCGTTTCGGAATTTGATTTGGCAATGAAATTTTGTACTTTTTCTTATTTTATAAAAGTAAATGCAGTGCCAAGAGCAAAAACAAAAACGGAAAATCGACCGAAAACCAATGAAAGCACGATGACACAGAACTGTGCAGGGTTGCCAGTATTTTTTTTAAATATGTCGCCAGGATTTCTCTCAAAGATTGCCAAGAGCCAACTTTGATCTAATTAAGTAAAGCCAAAGTTCAAGCTCTGCATATTTTATTTTATTTATTATTATTATAATTTTTTTTTTAGTTATTATTTTTTCAGGTATGGTTGTGAGGCTTTTACTTAAGAATGGCTGTAAGGCATCGTTCCCGGAGATACCCCTGCACACACTGTGACCATGCTGTTGTTGCTGTTGTTGTTGTAACAGCAAAAATACTCCCCGAAGGTTTTAGAGAGTGATGACGAAATTGACAGTCCGTGAGGAAGGAGAAGATGGGTAATGAGAGGTGAGAGGCATCATATCCGTAGATCAACCATAGAGTTACCACGTTATTACCTATGTGCATATTAGTCGCATCTTACGACCGGTATACCTACCTCGGGCATATTCGAAACCCCTAACCTGCAGGGGCCAACACATGGACCATCATTTAATGCATCATTTAAGGTTCAACCTTGAGGTAAACGTTCCGCGGGATCCCGCATCACGTTCACCAGAGAGATCACATTTATTTAAATACCGGGATGTCAAGTTTTCTCGGATCCCGTTATAGTAAATAAAACAGTTAAGGATGATTTACACGGGTCCATTTTCTGGTCGATTTTTGTCGTTCTACATTCAAATACAAGGCGTGAAGCGATCGAATTGCAATTAACACGGTGTAACGGCTGTTTGGTTGGTTTTTTCACAGTTTTCGTATCCAAAAAGGCTCGGAAACTATACTGATAAAAACTGTGATCCCAAAAATATCAGAAAATGATCCGAAAAACATCACAAATCATATCGGAAAACATGTAAAAAAAAATACACAAAAACGTTTTTTGTACTTTTCCAAGACATACGTTTCGTTGGCACACTTCAGTGGGGAAAAGGGGTCGGGAAAAGTACTTCAAATGGAGCATGAAAACGGAAAAATACACAGTTTTTCCAGATTTTTTACCATTTACAGAAGCGTTTATGGAAATTTTGCTGGATGGGTAAAGGCTGTTGTTGTTGTTGTAACGAGGTGTAGCCCTGCCTAAATGTCAGACAGGGTCACCTCGAGTGTATTGCTCTTGGCCGGGTCGATATAAGAAAACAGCCCGGGTCGTTTCGGCACGATGGGTACAGCACAAGTACTGGTACCGTTCTCGTAGATCCGGCAATACAAGAAACTAAACTAGCCGTGCAGGCTATGTAGGTCATTTAGCGTTACCTAGGGTGCACCAACTGGGAGGCGACCTACTTTTACACCCCATGGGTAAAGGCTCGATATTCTAGGTTAGAAAAATTGATCCGTGTAAATCATCCTTAAATGCCAAACAATTAAAAATATATCCAACGGGTGTAAACATCGGCTTTTGATTTCGATTTCAATAACCCAAAAGCGGATTATTCATACCGAGGTAAAAATACGAGCTTTTTATACATACTTCTCAAACATTTTCGGGATTCGCTGCCCGCATACTAGACCGATAGTCCAAGCGAGATAGGTTTTTTTGGAATTTGTTTTGGGCTTTTTCATTTAGATAAATTTTTTGTATAACAGAATGAGCCAATAAACAATTTTTTTTTACTAGTTTTATAGTTAGAAATTTTTCAGCGAAGGGCAAGCTAAAAATATGTTACTTTTAATATAACTCCGATAAGGTATATTTAAGAGGGTCGATTTTTGTCATTCCACCGTGTAAATAGCAATTCGATCGATTCACACCTTGTATTTGAAGGTAGAACACAGTGGAACAAAAAAAAATCGACCAGAAAATCGATTCGTGTAAATCATCCTTTAGCCGTTTTCACTTAATAATTACATAAATAAACCCACAATTTACTATCTCTTTGTCAAAATATATCCTTTTCAATCCTTTGCCAGACAGCCTAAGAAAGACTACTTTCCCTACCTTTTTTGACCATTTAACAAAGAATCTCTAACGGAATCCATAAAAAAATTAAATATTTTATTCTTACTACCCTGCAAAAATCGAGCATACTTAGTTCGATATCTAAAGAGTACTCCAAATGTCGTGATTTTTGTTGATAAGACACGAGCAATGATTGGCTTTTTTTAAGCTAATAGTGGTCCGCTGAGGCATTGCAAAGGATTAAAATTGGAGTACTCCAAAATCACAAAATTGGAACACAAATCTGTTTTTTTTTTATTGTATAATTCATGTAAAGGTTAAACCATATGTTGAGCAAGTTAAAATTGGAGCTAACTACAGCTCATTATAGACTCCGAGTAAGATCTTTTTGATGTGTGTTGTCAAAAGAAGAGTTCACACTTGTACTGATACACAATAGCTAAAATGTAAGCTGAATATTGCAGTAAAAATCAGCCAAATTATATTAAATAAGTTCATCTCTCTATTTTTCAATAAGTGATTCATGGCATCCCTGAATCGCTAAGGGCAGAGCACAGCAATTGTTCGGCATTTGAACTCGCTTGTACCCTTCTTTGAGATAACTTAAAATTCCTTGAAATATATTGCAACAGCCATTTATTTGATATTCTATATCAGAATAGTAAAAATTGAAATCAGACTTATATATATATATATATATATATGTATATATATTTGTTTGTAATCCTGAAATAATGCAAGATATAAAGAATATATGAACTTATATTCTATGAATACCGGTCATAACAAACGTAGCATGCATAGTGTCTGTATTGCCGAGTTATTTTTTTCGTTGTCAATTTGCTAGCATATTGAATCAGCTGTTCGCGCTATTATTAGGAATTAGTAAGAGAATAATTGTTTTAGCAACAACTAAGAGTGTTTCGTTAAAGAGTACAGTGGCTGTTATCAATAATATAACTCTCTTAAGAGTTGTCTGTCAAGATTTGTTGTACTTGTAAAAGCATATGTATGTATGTTGATTTTTATTCTCAGATGTACATATTTATACCCAGCGTACTAGTACTAGTACAAGGGTATATTAATTTTGTTCACATAACGGTAGTACGTAACAGCACAAAATAATCGAGATAGATAGGTATAGAGTTCCATATATGAAAGTTCTTAGGTCTGTCCGTGTACACGATAAGATGAGCAAAAATTTAGATATTTGCATGAAATATTATATACAGGTTACTTTTTGGCCAAGGTAGGTATCTATTGAAAATGCACGAAATCGGATGATAACCACGCCCCCTTTTTCGATATCGAAAGTTTCGAAAATCACACAAATTGACATATCTTGGTTGTTGTTGTTGTTGTAGCGAGGTGTAGCCCTGCCTAAATGCCAGACAGGGTCACCCCGAGTGTATTGCTCTTGGCCGGGTCGATATAAGAAAACGGCCCGGGTCGTTTCGGCACGATGAGTACAGCACAAGTACTGGTACCGTTCTCGTAGAACCGGCAATACAAGAAACTAGCCGTGTAGGCTATGTAGGTCATTTAGCGTTACCCAGGGTGCACCAACTGGGAGGCGACCTACTTTTACACCCCGACATATCTTGGTAGTTGAAATGGCTAAAATGATATAATTTTATAGGTGAATGCCCCTGGCTATTCTCTTACGATTTTCCAAAATTTTTTTTAGTGTGCGTGGCACCGCCCACTTTTAAGGGAGACATTTTCGAAAATTTGACTGGTCGTAACATTTAAACTGATTACGATAGAACGATGGAATTTGGCACAAACCACACTAGATCGTCGAGAAAATCGCTCCAACCACGCCCACTTTCGATATCGAAAGGTTCGAAAGTCACCTAAATTCATATACATAATTCGGTAACGGAAATGGCTAAAATGATATAGTTTGATAGGCTGAACCCTCTAGTCATTCTGTTGTAATTTTTTAAAAGTAGGCGTGGCATCGCCCACTTTTCAGGGAGGCATATTTGAAAATTTCACGGGTCATAACTTTTAAACTTATTACGGCACAACGCTGAAATTGGTACAAGGTATACTAGCATAATAGGGAGCATACCTGATGTAATTGGATGAAATCGCTTCCCGACCACGCTCATTTTCGATATGGAAAAATTCGAAAATCACATAAATTGACATGATTCGGAAACGGAAATGGCTAACCGCATGAATCCCCCAATCTTTCTATTATGATTTTTTGATAATGGTTGGATGTGGGCGTGGTAACGCCCACCTTTAAGGGAGGCATTTTGGAATATTCGACTGGTCAAAACTTTTAAACTGATTACTTCAGACTCATGAAATTTGGCACAACATACAACAACATAGGTGATGAAATTGAACGATATCGCTTTCCAACCACGATCACTTTCGATATGGAAAATTAAGAAAAATCACATAAATTGACATAATTCGGTAAGGTAAATAGCTAAGATCACTTTCGATATGGAAAATTAAGAAAAATCACATAAATTGACATAATTCGGTAAGGTAAATAGCTAAGATAGTAAAAACTTTAGGTAAATCCTCCTAGGGCCTATATCATTGTTATCCCGTTCTGAAAATTACCGCTAGGTATTTAATGTTCGGTTGACCCGAACTTAGACTTCCTTACTTGTTTTGTTTAATTTAGGTGTTTGTGGTAGCGATAGGTCCCTGCAAAAAACGAGAGTGTATCAAAGTACTTTAAAATAAGCCATCGAGCCCGGGAAATCCTGAATCCCGGGCCTCCCCCGCCATTATTTTCTTCCGACATTCCAGGATTATATTTATTCAAATCCTGGGCTTTCGGGACCACGGGATTTGAATAAAAATAGTCAAACTAAACTCCTGAAACGTGGGAGAGGTATCAAAAGACGCGTTTTGACTCGGATATCAAAAATACGAAAGCGAAAATTGAAACTTTTGTTTCAGTAAACAGTTTTTGGTAGAAAGCCAATGGGGCATTTTCATAGTCAAAATTAAGTAGGTACTTAAAGTTATCTGTGGCTTTTTGACATAATTTCGAATGGCCTATCTGGTATTTACGTGTAGAACGCCTTTCTGAGTTCAATGATGGCTTTGACGCCCCTCTTGACCTTTCCGAAATCTCCCTTACTCCAAAGGAGTCGTTATTCACATGAGAAAGATGGTTCCATGGATCAGAAGCTGAGGAGTGTAGTTTAACTTCTTCTTCTGCTTCTTGACGCTAGACCGTCTTTGTGATTTGGACTTTCTCTGTTTTGTGAACCCAGCTAGCTACACTTAGCGCAACCCCTTCTCAACTTGACCTATGGAATGTTTAGAGTGAGCTTCCCTTCCCTGCTACCATTTGGAAGTTTCATCAGATCAGCTTTTTGGGCTGGAGCATATGGGTATATTATATTCGGCTTTCTTTTTATCAGAGGTATAGTATGGATGCATTTTTCCTGAAAAATAAAAGCGTCGAACACGAACAAAAAAAAAAGATTTTCACTGAGCGAGATCTGACGATATCTCCGACTAAATCAACGGCGACGCTTTTCACGACATGGACGCACCAGGTGAGAAATGAATTAGACATTTTCGTTGATGGCACTAAGCTACCAACTGTCAGCCACCCAAAGTTATTAGGGATGACACTGGATAATACTTTCTCATCTGCTGGTCATGTGTCTGCAATGGTCTCAAAGGTACGTGGTCACAACAAGATCCTCAAGTCACTTGTCGGTAGTACTTGAGGAAAAGACAAAGAAACGTTGCTGACTACATATAAGGCCATTGGCCGACCAGTCTTTGACAATGCTGCACCCATATGGTCGCCTAATGTACATAACACCAACTGGACGAAGTCTCCTCATGTCTTCCGAGTCTCACCTCCATCAGGAGGCAAAACTGCTCAATGTAAAAGAGCATACGGAAATGCTGAGCAGGCAGTTCTTTCTGAACTGCCACCAGCCAGCACATCCAAACCGTCATCTTTTGGACATAGATCCGCCCCGGGAGACATAAGGAAACATCTCCGTAAGCATTATGATGAGATCCGGCATCATATTACCTTGCCGTTTGATCTGTAGAATCATAAGCGGGCTCTAACCGACATCCACACCGAGTCGGTAGACACTTTTGTCGGATCTCTACCTGTGAATCCTGTTCTGAACATTCCTCCACCGGATATTGCTGAAGAAGAACGCACCTTACCAAGGGAGACAAGAGTCACCTTGGCACAGCAGTGTAAGGTTAAACTCCTACTTATCCAGACTTAATGATACAATCTCTAACACATGCCCTGCATGTGGTAGGACCCTCCATGATACTCTACATCTCTTCAATTGTTCATCTGAACCTACTCTTCTAACCCCTCTGTCCCTCTGGACAAACCCTGTTGAAACTGCACGTTTCCTTGGACTCCCCTTAGAAGAGCTGGATGAAGATCTACGGAATGATCATACACTCTAGACAGGGCAATGCTTTGTTAACAACAACAACAAAAAAAAACAGAAATAAACAAAATATATACATACCTACGCGTATGTGTAGCTATGTAGGCTTAAGGAAATTACCTTGCACTTGGCATAGTCACGACAACGCCGTTTGGCGCGCATAGCCAGCCATTCATTTCGACGTAATCACCTTCAAACTATTTTTGGAACAAAACACGCAAAATTGTTTAAATTTGCACAAGCACAAGGGGCAGATACCTCAATAGCTGAATGAGTTTAATGCGGGGCATTCATATGTAGGTTAAGATAAGAAACATTTAATAATAGATAAAGAGGGCTAGCGACTAAGAAATTTTAGTCGAGTATAAACTTCTTGTAGAATTCTCTCCGAGCTGACTGACCTTCCTAGGATCAGCATCCCCGAGATTTGGCTTGTTGGTAGTGAATCCAAAATGTGTACCTACCAGGAGCCAATATCATTTTCAATTCGGATTCGATCTCAATCTTCCTAGTTTGGAAACTTAGGTGCGCAGTTAATCCATATCTGTGGTCATAAGCAATAACGGCCTAAGTCGACTTAAGAAATTAGAACAAAACTGTTTTATAACTAAGGCAAACGTATTGGATTTAATTGTTTGTAAAGAAAGTAAAAAAAGACCAATGTTGCTATTCGAAATCACTAGCAAAAATTTCAACTGGTCTAATTTCTTAAAGCGACTTAGGCTGTTATTGCTTATGACCACAGATATATAAGTATATGGTAAATTTTTAAAATCTCGAACGGCCAAAATTTTTTCTCAAGTCAGCACCGTATTTTCCGAGATTTTCTGTCAAGACCTCCAATATCAAACTATTTATCGGATAAAACGTAGTATCGAAAGAAAAAGGCTTAACTGTGACAGCGGTCAAAGAAGGGAGAGCTGCAACAGGCCATAAAAAACCAATAAATAAAGGGAATAAGAAGGACGAAAAAGAGGTGAAGGGCCAAGAATGAAGTAGAGAAAGATAGATAGGGAAAAGCGAGGAAGATGGAGAAGCTAAAGCCCCAATTACATAAAACTTTGTGAAACTTTCACTCGTTTTTGCCTATTTGCCAAAATTCTTCTTCGCTTTACTTTAAGGGTTTCTTCCTTAAGGGCTGATTTACAGGGGTAGATTTCTGGTCTATTTTTTGTCGTTCCACCGTGTAAATAGCGATACAATCGATTCAAAGTGTGAATTTCACACCTTGTATTTGAAGGTTGAATGAAAAATCTACCAGAAAATCGAGCCGTGTAAATCAGCCTTAAGGAGTGAGGATAATCGTCGCGAAGGAAATGAATATGCACGGTTGACAGATAGCTTCTGATAAGTATACAGAAGCTTATATAGGACACCACCCTGTGGCACGATTTCCGGCCATTCACCGTTTGAGATATGGAGGGGGATTTGACAAGTCAAGCGCCAGTCATTTGGTGTTTTTTTTTAGTTGAGGCAGCCACAGAGAAGCTAAGGGACTGTTTCTAGCTGGGGGCCACCCTGTATTGGAAGCTGTCAAATCACATACATTTTTTTTTTTGAAATGCGAAAGAAATTTCTTTCGAATCGCAATACAGAGTAACCCCCTGGTTTCCCAGTCTTTATGAAAGGGACCACATTTTTGCTTTTGTATTTCTGGGATGGCAAAAGCGGTGAAGCATAATCGTCGGGAGTTCTTGGCCTCCTCAACCTCTGTACTGATGATGAAAAAATATACCTGTAAACATGGAGAATGCAATACATGTTGCCGCAATCGGCGCTCGCGTTTTTCTCTATGGTTCCGTGAGAACCTTATATCATCCTTCTACCGTAATCAGTTTAAAAGTTATGACCCGTGAAATTTTCAAATATGCTCCCTGAAAAATGGGCGATGCCACTTTTAAAAATTTATCAAAAATTCATCCTACCAAACTATATCATTTTAGCCATTTCTGTTACCGAATTATTTATGCCTCCCTGAAAAGTGGGCGGTGCCACGCCCATTATAAAAAATTTATGAAAAATTATAAGAGAATGACCAGGGGGATTCACCTATAAAATTATATCATTTTAGCCATTTCAGCTACCGAGATATGTCAATTTGTGTGATTTTCGATATCGGCGTCAGCCTATTTCGCCCATTTTCAATAGCAACCTACCTTAAACAAAAAGTGGAATAACAACGAAAGAGCTCTCGATAAAGCCATGGAATCTAGCACCATTAGCTTTAAGTTGATGTGGACACGAGTTTTCGCCCACTACTCGTTGCTCTAGCGTGCTCCGCCTACCGAACAGTAGAGATCACAAAAGTTATTTTTCTCGTTTTTGCCTTTTTTAAGGCTGATTTACACGAGTCGATTTTTTGTCATTACACCGTGTGAATAGCAATTCGACCGACCAACTACCTGTATATGATGGTTGAGCATAGTCCAACGTAAACAAAATCGAAAGGAAACCGACTCGTGTTAAGGCTCATTTACACGGGTGGATTTTCTGCACGTGGTCTCTGTATCTTTTTAACGAAGTTCGTTACATAAAAATCGTTAATTTTGACATAACTTTCTGTACAAAATTTATCAAAATCCGGGTTAACGACCATAACGAATTTCGTTAAAAAGTTACAGGTAAAGGCTGATTTACACAGGTCGATTTTTCTAGTCGATTTTTGTCGTTTCACCGTGTTACCAGCAATTCGATCGATCTAGACTTTGTATTTGAAGATGGAAAGCAGTGGAACGACAAAAATCGAGCAGTGTAAATCAGCCTTTACCAGGCTTTTGAATGCTAAAATTAAGCTTGATTTTAACGTTAACGTTTTCTGGTCAATTTTTGTCATTCCATCGGGTAAGTAGCACATCGATTGATCGAAATTGAAGGTTGAATGCAAATGGGTGAAAATAATTATTTAGCTCCCCACTAACATATCTGTTACATGTCAGTCAAGTATACGTCATGTGCAACGATCGTTAAAGAAATTATCATTTAACAAAAAACAAAACAAAATTTTAGTAAAATTTTCAGTTTTCGTGTTTTTTTTTTAATTTTTGGTTGTTGTTTTATTTACAATTATCAAACAGCATTTTCAAGATGCTTCAACAATTCACATCCTTCAAGAAAATCCTTGCCTACAATGAGAGGAGGCATCAGAAGTTGTACAACACAACGCCTTTGCGACAATACAACTATTACAAACATCGTGTCCGCGTACAAGAGGCACGGAAATACGTCGACGATGAGGCACCAATTCTACACTTGACAACCATTATGAACCTAAAAAATAATTACAACGATATGACCGCACTGTCAAATAATATGCGCGATAATCTCGAAATTCTGGAGTTTTTCGGACGAATGAATTTGATTGGACGCAAAAACTCATGGAATGACACCCACGATGCGCAATGGCGTTACTCTCGTCTAGTTTCGATGCACAAGTCGGTACAGGCAATCGAGCGAGAGAACCAATACATTGCCAGACGTATACGCAAAGCGCGAAAAGTTGTCGATACAAATTTGAAGCCAGCATCAAAGAGTTATCCCAATCTACAACGCAATGCGTCGTTCAGAACACCTCATGAGATTCTGTCGAAATATGATAACCGAGTTGAATTGCCCACGAAATGCAACGAACAGCTTTTACTGCTACGACCGATCGTCTTTTTTGAATTGGAAGCTGTTGGACTGTATCCTATTGGGCGTTTCACGGTCCAACTCTATACGGAGGCGCTGCCGCAAGTTGTTTTGGCTTTTGTGCGCATCTGTAAGCAGCAAAAACTGAAAAGACTTACGCTTCAGCGCTCCTTTACGGATCTTTGGGCTGAATTTGAGCTACGTTTGGATGCCAAGGATGCTAAGTGGGTAAGGGAAGCATCGCTTGAATATGATACACGTGCTATAGATAAAAATTTGAAATATGGTGTTTTGTCGTTTTCTCTGAAACATATTGAGACACTGCGAGCTGGCATTTTAAGTTTTGCCCTAAGCTTTAGACCATTGGCTGTTGATATGAAAGATCGCGTGGCATTTGGGTATGTGATTAATGGCATGCGTGGTGTGTACTTGCTGGAAAGTAATGGCACCAAAAATGGCAAGACAATGAAGAACGTTATCACCACTGCTATGGGGGTGAAAACTTAGAAGGCGTGTGGACGGCGGACGGAGCTCTGGCGATTGCGTGATGGAGTTCGGTTCGGGTCAAATAGAACTTTAAGAATCTGACAGCTGAAAGCAGTTTAACGAGACGATCTTTGGAATGATCATCTTAGACCTAGAAAGGGCCTAGCACTCTAGTTCAGTGAAATGTTGTTTGCCTAAATTTGTTTGTTATTTTAAAATTTTTGTTTATTGTATTTTAAGTTTAAGATCTATATAGCTGTACAATTTGCTTGAAATGTTGAAATATATCGGGAAATGATTGCGATTGTATCGTAACAGCCACGTTATCGAAACACCCTTTTTTATTGTGATTTTCTAGTCGATTTTTCATTCAACCTTGAAATGCAAGGTGTGTATCGATCGAATTGCTCTTTACACGGTGAAACGACAGCATTTTTAAGTGATTAATCTTTGTTTTTTTTTTCATAAATATCAGCCTCATTTGCATGCTAAAGCTTGATTTACACGGGTCGATTTTTGCTATCCCGCCGTGTATATATCAATTCAATCGATCTACATATATTTGTGCGTTCAGCCATCAGATACAGGTTATCGATCGATCGAATTGCTATTTACACCGTGGAATGACAAAAGTCGACCAGGCAATTGACCCCCTATAAATGAGCCTGAATTGATTAAACTTAATTAAAAATACGTAGTTTTTAATTTTTGTGGACAAGCCCCTTTTAAGGTACGGGTACCACCTAGCGACACGACGCGACGCGACCAAATAGTTGCCTATTTGATCATCATTGTTGTGTCGCGTCGTGTCGCGTGGTGCTGCTGTCGCTAGGTGTACTCTGCTCTATAAGAACACATGCAAAGAATATTTGATCGCGTAATGTCGCGTCGCGTCGCCAGGTGTACCCTTAGCTTTAAGGTACGGGTACACCTAGCGACACGACCAAATAGTTGCCTATTTGATCAACTATGTTGTGTCGCGTCGTGTCGCGTGGTGCTGCTGTCGCTAGGTGTACTCTGCTCCATAAGAACACATGCAAAGAATATTTGGTCGCGTCGCGTCGCTACGTGTACCCTTAGCTTTAGCTTTAAACTGCAATTGGCTTTATGCGAATGTGAATCCGAATATTCGCAATATCCCTGTAGGTTTTACATCAATCGATGCATGTTAGTGATTCGAGCCGCATTTGATATTACGTGGATATTATAATATATCTAAATATGAATATGTATGTATGTAAATCTATATGGACTTGTATATAGCTTTTGATACCAATACCGTTATGATATTGTAAATCGATATAATTTTACGCTATATTAATCAAAAGCTTTTTGGCATTAGTGTTAAGTTGAATGGATAACATTATTGCTTCTTCTTGTTGAGCAGTTTCGAACTTTGTTTATATCTGTACTAGTTGATATGGTAGTATTAGCCCGTATACGTACTGGGTGTAGGTATTCTTAGACATTGTCACCTGTGTGCTATTATTGTTGCTGGTGTGTTGTCGTCGCGTGCCTGTATTACGTTAGCCACTCTGGAATTTACACTTACACAAGAAGGACTATTCTCTACACGATTGCAGACTGTGTTTAAGGGCTCCGTTTATCTTCCTTATCGCTAACGCCATACCCCTAACCCCAATCAGCTGTTCCAACCACCCTTTGGAAATCAATGGAAACGCGTTAGCGTTATGTTATGGCAAGTATAATCGATTACACCGATTTCCATAAGTTTACCTGATTAGCGTTATGGGTGTGGCTAAATTCTGCCTTTAAGGGTAGCACTGTTAAGGCCATAAAGCCATTATACAGTAGACGCTCACAAATTAGAACCACTTTGTTTTTAGGGTGATTCTAATTTCTGAAAAATTCTAATTCCTGGACGTTTTTTTATTTCAATAAAACCTTAAAATTTAAGTCAATTTGCATTGAAATACTACAATGAAATTTTGTCTTATTCAATTTTATTCATAAAAACGAGAAAACATAAGGTAAAAATCCAATATACATATATGTATTTATGCGCTAAGTCAAAAAAAGGTCCAAAAAACAAAAACTCCAATTACAGTAAATATATTTCTTTTATCAAAAACACATAAGATATCGATAAAAATACATTACAACAGCCAAAAATTAATCAAAAACTTCGTAGCTAAAACGCCAAATGAAGTTTCATCTTTATCGGGATATTCCACTTTAAATATTTGTTTGGCTTTCTCCTTTAGTATTGGCCCAGTTAATGTACACTTTTTTTTCGCGTTGATTTAAAACCCGCTCATAAAGAGTTGCTTCCATTTTTGGATATTCAGGGATATGCAATGGTTTTTTTTTAGCCTCTTGAAAGCGATTAAAATTGATGATTTCGTAGATTTGATATAGGTGATTGCAGATGGCGCCACATCATATTCTAGGGCTAACCGCTTCCCTTGAATACCTTGGTCAAGCTTTTCCAAGATCTGCACTTTGGTTTCCAAAGACAAAGTATTTTTCTTACGTTTATTTGGCATTTCAGCGAACGACTTTGACTTTTAAGCAAACAATGCCGAAACACGTGCACGCGTATCGAATTCAAACAAAAACTGACAAAAACTGTACAGATAGCGACGAAAATCCAACGACTATCGAGGGTAACATGAATAAATTGGGGATTCCCCTTTTTATATCTCATTTTGCAACAAAAAACAAAATACGCTCGCAAATTAGAATTTTCGATTCTAATTTCAGAGCGTGTAATGTATTCAAAAAGTTGATTCTAATTTCTGGAAATTCTAATTACTGAGAGTTCTAATTTGTGAGCGACTACTGTATTTAGTTTCTGTAGTGTTGTTGGAAAAGGAACGGTTCAATTCGATGCGGGCCATTTCTACTCGGCAGGAATTTTAACTACTCCAATTTTTACCGGTTAAATATTGATTCTATGGAGACGTTTGGACATTCTATTACTAAAGGGTTTGTATGGCTGTACCTACATATGTATATATAATGTTTGTGTAGGAAGGTTTAACCCTTTAACCATTGGCATGAAAAGGATTTCTAAAAATATTTAAAACAGCAGCTGACACTTGAAGGTCATACTTTTCACGCATGCACAAAGTAGAACTAATTTAACTACTATACTGTTGATGAGCTTGAAAATAACTTATTTTCAACTAAATTAAACAGTTATCGGCAAACCCGTCCCAAGTTTTCCTAAAATATACAACTTTGGAGTAAAAACAGTAAAGGATGATTTACACGGGTCGATTTTCTGGTAGATTTTTGTCGCTCAACTGCGTTCTACCTTCAAATACAAGGTGTGAATCGATCGAATTGCTATTTACACGGTGGAACGACAAAAATCGACCCGTGTAAATCAGCCTTAATGCTATCTTTTTCACATTCCTCGTTTTTAATTACCTAAAAGAATAATAACTTTTTTGCAAAAATATACTGAATTTTTGTACCGTTAAGGCTCATTTACACGGGTCGATTTTTCTAGTCGATTTTTGTCGTTCCATCGTATAAATAGCAATTCGATCGATTCACACCTTGTATTTGAAGGTAGAACGCAGTGGAACGACAAAAATCGACCCGTGTAAAGAATCCTTTATACACCCGTCACATGGATAGGTCAAACCCACACGGTAGGCATGAAGAAACGACAGGTGTGAAAAAACTACCGACAAAATATTTGAATAAGGCTTTACTATCTAGCCATGGTTGGTTGCTTTCGAAAATGGGTGAAATCGGATGATAACCACGCCCCATTTTTCGATATCGAAAACCACATAAATTGACATATATCGGTAGCTGAAATGGCTAAAATGATATAATTTTATAGGTGAATCACCTGGTCATTCTCTTACGATTTTTCCATACATTTTTTATAGTGGGCGTGCCACCGCTCACTTTTAAGGGGTCATTTTGAAAGTTTGACTGGTCGTAACTTTTAAACTGATTACGATAGAACGATGGAACTTGGCACAAAGCATACTACATAGTATCGTTGGGATTATACCTGATGAAATTGAATTGAAAGCTTCGAAAATCACCTAAATTGATATAATTCGGTAACGGAAATGGCTACAATTATATAGTTTGGTAGGATGAATCCCCGAGTCATTCTATTATGATTTTTTTATAAATTTTTTAAAAGCACCGCCCACTTTTCAGGGAGGCATATTTGAAAATTTCACGGGTCATAACTTGTAAGCTGATCACGGTAGAACGATGAAATTTGGCAAAAAGCATGCTAGCATAATAGGGAGTAACCTCATTTAATTGGACGAAATCGCTTGCCAACCACGCCCACTTCCGAAATGGAACATTTCGAAAACCATATGAAAACTACCGCTGCGTATTTAATGTTCGGTTTACCCGAACTCCTTACTTGTTTATGTTTTCAGTTTGTTTTTAAACCTTTAACTTGGTCTGATGCTCGAAAAATCCCTTATGTTGAAAATATATCTGTTTATCCATTTTCAGTCGAAAAAATCCAAAAAAGGGATAAGTCCCCAAAACTAGCAGCACTGATCCCTCCCGCCACCCGTTCCTTGAAGAAATAAAGGGATCTTCATGAAAGCAAGTACGACGCTCTACATTTAAAAAAATGTGTTGCAGTTACATATAAGTTATGTGGAAAGTCTGTCTGTCTGTACGTTTGTAGCCGTATAACTCAAAAACTGCCGAATTTATTTAAATGAAATTCTCACTGTTGTATTATTTTTATCAAAATTTGTATTAAAATTAAAAATATTCTTTATTTCGATAACTCCACTCCGAAGTAATAGGCGGATGTCGGAGCTATCGACCAATATTTGGGCCAGTCCTTTAACTTTGGTCGGGATAACACCTGCCGGGTCTAGTTGTCTATAATAAAAATTAAGATTTACTGAAAGTTTAAATTTGTAAGGTTACACCCGTCACAGCCTTCTAATGTATACCACGGTAGGAAATGGCTGCCTTCAAGTGTAAGTATACCTGGTGTCCGAAGTTTCCGGATTTTTCATTGCTGGGAATAAAAATTATTATACCCAGCGTACTAGTACTAGTACAAGGGTATATTAATTTTGTTCACATAACGGTAGTTTGTAACGGCACAAAATAATCGAGATAGATATAGAGTTCCATATATGGAAGTTCTTAGTTTGAAAAGAGGATTTCATTCAGGCATGTCCGTCCGTCTGCCCGTCCGTCCGTCAGTGTACACGATAACTTGAGTAAAAATGAGATATTTGCATGAAATTTTATATACAGGTAGGTTGCTATTGAAAATGGGCGAAATCGGATGATTACCACGCCCCCTTTTTCGATATCGAAAATTTCGAAAATCACACAAATTGACATATCTCGGTAACTGAAATGGCTAAAATGATGTAATTTCATAGGTGAATCCAACCGGCCATCCTCTTAAGATTTTTCAAAAAGTTTTTTATAGTGGGTGGAATTTTTGAAAATTGGACTGATCGTAACTTTTAAACTGATTAAGATAGAACGATGAAATTTGGCACAAGGCATACTAGTATCGTTGGGAGTATATGTCATGAAATTGGATAAAATCGCCCTCCAACCATGCCCACTTTCGATATCGAAAATTTCGAAAAACACACAATTTGAGATATCTCGGTAACTGAAATGGCTAAAATGATATAATTTGATAGGTGAATCACCCTGGCCATCCTCTAATGATTTCTCTACAAATTTTTTATAGCGGGCGGGGCACCGCCCACTTTTAAGGGTGGATTTTTTGAAAATTTTACTGGTCGTAACTTTTAAACTGATTAAGATAGAACGATGAAATTTGGCACAATGCATACTAGTATCGTTGGGAGTATATCGACAATCACATAAATTGAAATAATTCGGTAACGGAAATTAGGTAAATCCTCCGCTGGGTATTGAATGTTCGGTTCACCCGAACTTAGACTTCCTTACTTGATTTTTGTTTGCAATCTTTGATTTTTAAAATTTAGCGATAAGTAAATGTTAGTTTCCCATAAGTAAATGTTAGTTTCTAAATGTCATACGTTTTTCAATTTTTTTTTTACAAATCTATTTAAACGAAATTCTTTTGCAAAATCATTAGAGGTGAAGAGGGCAAACTAAATATTATTACTTGCAATATTTTGCGAATTCCATGTAGTACTGCCGCAGTCATAGCGATAAATTGATAAGAGCGCTGCGTACTGACCTTGAAAAAGTTGATATATAAAATAAATATTTTTAATTCAAATTCATTTGTAAAAAAAATAATTTTGCAATTTTATGACATTCGCCGGTGGAATATGCGATACCAGATGAGCCAGAATATTCAAAGCCATAGAACTTTTCGTGGCGTTTTTTTTCCAGCTCAGGATGAAAAACCTAGATTGAGGTAGTTTCAGATCTCATGATAAAAACTCAAGTTAAATGTTAAAGCTACATACATACTTGATTTTAATAGAAATATTTTCTGTGTGTATGTGTACTAAGGTTAGTTCTTCCATATGCTGTCGTCCGTGACTCGAATATGGCAGTTCGTCTTCCTCTGTTTGTCATTCCACACATCCGTGCACGTAAATTCATAGTTTCATTGTGCTTTTTCAAAATATTAACTCAATGAAAATTGTTTTCTTTCCTATATAAATATGCTGCGACTACGAGGGTGGACAAATAAGTATATATTCGCTTTTCTTAGATTGCTGTTTATATATCTTATCTTATACTACATGCTAAGAACTTCTATCTAGGTTTTGCCACTAGGCATATTTTTATGCGGTTGCCACACATCTAAATTTATTTGTATTAAATGTCATTACATGCTGCCAATTGGGTGTCAAACTAAAATTGTTTAAAGTCCTATTCCAGCAAAAAAAATGTTGCGTAAGGTTGCCACCTAATCTCATTGTCTCTATTTTTTAGCATATCCGCAAAATAGCAAGAAAACGACTTCACCAATTCAAATGCATCTCTAAATATACATATGTAGGTAATACGCTACATTTCAAGTTCTGTTTATTAAGTATTTGTTACTAGGAAGTTTTAAAGGGGTTGCCCCCTGTCTGAAATGTTTCAAAATTATATGTAATATACCAATATGAGTATCAAACCAAAGGTCTTTATGCCGTGTTTCTAGATAGAGTTTATACCTAGGGTTGCCACCTAAATTCATTATATTTACTTTTTGGTATATCGGTTAACTAAGTAACGCCTTGACCCATTTGGATGACCTATTAAATAGAAGTAATATGCTAAATCTCAAGCTTTCCTACCAAATGGTTGTACATACCACCATTCTATTATATTTATGTTGCCCCTGCGGGTAAGGGGTTTAGAATATGCCCGAGGTAGGCATAACGGTCGTAAGAGGCGACTAATATGCACATAGGTAATGACGTGCTAATTCGATGGTTGATCTACGGATATGATGCCTCTCATTACCCATCTTCTCCTTCCTCATGGATGGAGGGATGACATGACCTATAAGGTTCCAGTGGCCATACCAAATCACTACCACGACAGTCGGGCAGTACCGCAAAGGAGTACCGCAGCGTACCGGGTTCATATCCGGCCAAGGACTGTCAATTTCGACACCACTCCCCAAAACCTTCGGGGAGAGTTTTTGCTGTTAACAACAACAACAACAACATATTTATATTCTTGCATATCAGTTGTTATCTCGAAAACTAATTGAAGAACTTCGAATGTAAGTAATATGCTATGTTCCAAGCTTTCCTACTTAAGTGTGACCACTAGAATATTTTTACAGTGTTGACACCCATTTGATTTTTCTTAAATGACAATCCTTTCAAAGCGATCCGCCATCGTACCTTTACAGATTTAGTGCTTGTATACTTGCGGTTGCGATAAAATCAAGCTTACACCTCTTTCGCAGCTTTGGTGATTCGAAGCGAAATTGTAGTTTCATCGCCATATCACAGCAGCAGCCGCATCCATTTTATTCTTTGTGCATTAATACTTTTTGTTATTTTTGTTGCACATTCCTTTCTGTCATGGCTTACAGCAATTTTCTGAGTAAGTAAAGAAAGACTACAGAGCAGTATTGTGGTAGTAATGATGCGGTAGCTTATCCGGCAAAAGCTGAACATTTGTCACACTTGCTACTTACATATATTGATATGAATGTGTGTGCCTTGTGCACCTTTCAACTAAGTACTCACATATGCTCCATGTGACTTTTGTGGGATAAAAAATTTAGATTATATAAAATGTGAAAATATTGCATTATCTATTTTTACAGTTCATACATACATGCCGAGATTGCAACTGAGAAAAATGGCCTCTTCTCTAAAACTCTCTTCAAGGGGTCTGAGCATTTATACTACAAAAGAAATACTTTGTTTCAGAAACCCGCATTTGGCTTTAGTGGAAGGAGTCCTTGACTGAGGTAGAAAAAATCAGCCTTTCCTGGTATTGATCTTAGGCGCTCCGTTGTGGTACCCATCCACCATATCTCAATTGCTACCACCCTAATGTACCGATCTAATAACAGCAAATTAAAGACAGTAAAAAATCGTAAATCTTTTACGGTCTACCGGTAGAAACTGAGATATGGTGGGTAAGTAATCCGACAATAAATGCCGAAGATATGATGAAAAATGTAATTAGGCTAGATGTCTAGGATTGCCAGAAAAAAAAAAAATTTTAAATGTTTTTCCAAAACACCACATGAGGGGAGGTACGGCCGACTTTTTTATGGTGATACGCTCTAGTGTACATTGTACATACAGTGCCCGGTGAAAAAATAGCAACATAGTTTAAGTAACATTTATTGGGGTTGCCACCTATTTGGTTTTTATCTGTGATGAAACAGGAAAAGAGGAAAAAAATTAGTAAGGTATGTATATGGGTGAAAACACAAAAGCAGTACAGCTTGATGCCATCAGTCAATCAATCGGATAGTTTTAAAGTGACTTGATATAATACAATAGTTTATGCAAATTTAGAACCCTATTTATATATCCCCTCAATTTCAATAACATATTCTATAAGCTAGTTTGTAAAATTATGGGATAGACCCTCGTAACATCAGTCCGCTGGCGTGTCACAATTCCTTTAACGCTTAATAAAGTTTATTCCAATATTTCTTGTTTCTATTCATTATTTAATATCTGTTTACGACATATTTTATAGATTTACTAATATGATCTATAGCAGTCTGATTAAAAAAAGTTTAAAATCTGAAATTCTCGCAAAATATTGCCGGACTTTGAATAATTCATTGTGCAGGTTAAAAGGCAGTGCTTCAGTGAGATGTAGAAGAAAAAATATTAACGGTAGCCAATATGATATCAGTTCTAGCGTACCTTTTACCCAGTCTATTTATACGGTTCCACTCAAATCGTCATTCTCCTGGCTAGCTCCTATTTTCTTTAGTGGCTATATTTCGGTTTAATTATACCTGATTAAATGTGAGTCGTATGGACATATTATCTTAAATATTTAAGGTTTAGCTAGGACGTTAACTTTAGATGTAATCTCATATTTATGTGCAATTCGTCATTCTCCTGGTTTTTGCACTGTACAACTTCCTCTGTTAAAAGAACAACTTTCTCTAAAACAACAACTTCCCCTGTTAAAACAACTACTTTCTCTGTTAAAACAACAACTTTCTTTGTTAAAACAACAACTTCCTCTGTTAAAATAACAACTTTCTCTGTTAAATCAACAACTTCCTATGTTAAACCACAAATTCCCCTGTTAAAACAACAACTTTCTCTGTTAAAACAACAACTACCTCTGTTCAAACAACAACTTCCTCTGTTAAAACAACAACTTCCTCTGTTAAACCAACTACTACCTCTGTTAAAACAACAACTTCCTCTGTTAAAACAACAACTTTCTCTGTTAAAACAACAACTTCCTATGTTAAAACCACAACTTCCCCTGTTAAAACAACAACTTTATCTGTTAAAACAACAACTACCTGTGTTCAAACAACAACTTTCTCTGTTAAACCAACTACTACCTATGTTAAAACAACAACTTCCTCTGTTAAAACAACAACTTCCTCTGTTAAACCAACTACTACCTCTGTTAAAACAACAACTTCCTCTGTTAAAACAACAACTTCCTCTGTTAAAACAACAACTTTCTCTGTTAAAACAACTACTTCTGTTAAAACAACAACTTTCTCTGATAAAACAACAACTTCTTCTGTTAAAACATCAACTTCCTCTGTTGAAACAACAACTTATTCTGTGAAAACAACAACTTATTCTGTGAAAACAACAACTTCTTCTGTTCTTCTTGAAAACTAATTTTGCAATTTGGTTACTACTGTGTTAATTTCTTCTAGTTTTTATGAAAAAAATTGGGTAGAATACCGCTAATGGCTTTTAGATTTTTGCTACTACTTTTTCACACTCCACTGTACTTATTTTTAAGTACCATAGCTCATCAACTGAAATGAGTAAGCAAATATGTACTTGGAAATGATGCAAATTTGTTCAAGTTGCATAGTGAAAATCTCAGAATTTATTAGCTAATAAAGTTAACATAAAAATGAAATGTGATGAATCATAATAATATCGTTGTCAATTCTCAGACATATGTATGTACGTACACTAATGTTCTGCACTGTACATAAAGTTTTATGCTATGTATATCCACACGGAGATTATCGCGTATAAATCATCTTTTATCAGATCCAAGTTTTACCCTGATATACACAACATTGAAGATTAATAATCCACTATGCCGGCGTAATCTAGTGTTTTGGTTGTATTTCTTGCTATTTATAATGAAGATTATCAAGTTCAAGTTAATTCCCAAGAACGGAGTTAATTCGGAATTTGCGCTAATGTATCCGCCCTATTAGTATGGGGAAAATGTATAAACTTTAATGCAGATTAGCTTTACTTATTATACAAAACGGGGCATAAACAATATTTAGAAATACATAGGTTATCACTTAAGTGAAGTACAATAAAAACGAAAGGTATGGCTCAATTTAAAGTATGCAAAAACTATAAAGTAAATGCTTTGAAACTAAGCGTTGTACTAGGTATGGGGTGTGTTTAAGAAACTTATGTCAAAATCAAACAATATGGTAACTGCTAGTGATAGAGTAGGACTTCGAAGACAGTTTTAAGACCAGGTACCTTTTTGAAACCAAAATGTATTTTGAAAATAGTAATGCAATTTTTTAAAACAGTTACTTTTTAAGATTCAGTAACTTTATTTGTGAACTTGGAATTTTTTTTTTGAAGCAAGTAGGTTAGATCTACAACAGGCAATTGAAAACTGTATTAATTGAGGGCGGCCACTTTTTTCGAACTATTGGCTTTTTTTGAACCAGCCGGTTTTATGGAACCTGTGTCTCTTTTTGGAAACAGTGATTTTCTTGGACGCCAAAATCGCCTAGGCGGTTAAAAGCTATTTTAAGTAAGTAAGCAAGATTTTCTTAACAGCGACCTCTAAGCTAAGAGATTTTATAATTTTAGAAATTAACAAAAATTGCATTCTATATTTTACCTAACTTTGTCAGAAAAGAAGTTCAAATATGCTCGTTTGTGCCATAAAATATGTTCATATATTCGTGAAAATTCCAAGTCGCATATTGAATTTATTTTCAGAATTTTTTGCCCCAATTTCAATGACTTCATCAGCAAATATTAATACATATAATGAACTTGAAATTTATTCGACTACCATAAATAACAATTCATACTATAGCAACTATCAACGAGTACCATCCTTCACCGCATTCGCTGTAAAATTGCATTTCCTTATTTCACCGTTACCGCTCATTGAGCAACCCAACCCAGCCATCCGTTTTAAAGCTTGTGCTTAATATTTTATTTCTTTCCAATTTTATTTTATTTTCTTTATTTCGCTTTTTTTTGGCCAGTATCCTGCTTTGTTTACTATCTTCATCATTTCGATCTATTTATTTATGCACCTTTCGTAAAAAATTATTTCCCTCTTTCGATGATTTCCGCTTAAGCACAATTGTTGTGCGCTCTATG